>JAYMFT010374548.1:0-21216 GCA_038088735.1 Panulirus argus
TATATATTTTCTTTTTATATATTTTCTTAATGCAATTCTCTTGAATCTTTTCCTACATATGCGTTTTTTCATTACCTATATATTCTCTGTGTAACGTAAAGTGATTCGATTTCTTACAGATCTCCCTCGCGTTACTAACTTTACCTTACGTTACTTACTTTATTTTGTGTTAACTGCCTTTCCAGCGCGTAACTCACACTCGTTCTGATCACCCAATTCTTACTTTTCCAAGTTCCCCACTGTGTTTTTGGACATCCTTCCTTTTGTTGCTTACTCTCCTTAGCTTTACATACGTTCCCTTGTGTAATTACTCTCCCTGGCCTTACTCAAGTTCACTAATGTTAGTTACTCTCCCTAGCTTTACTTACGCTCAATAGCTAGTCTCCCTGGCCTTACGTTCCCTAGCGTTGTTAGCAACTCTCCCAGGCTTGGCTTAGTTTCTCAGTGTTCACAGTTATTCTCCCTGGCCTTACGTCACCCAATATTGTAGGTTACTCTCACTGGCGTTAGGTTCCGTAGTAGTGTTTATTACTCTCCCTGGCCTTAAATGCCTTCTCTTGTGTTTTTTTGTTACTCTCCCTGCCCTTACTTTCTCCAGTGTTGTTAGTTACTCTCCCTGGCTATATTTACATTTCTAACCCTCCTCACCTGCCTTACTCACCCTCCTCTGTTAGTGAGTTAGCTAGACACTCTCCCTCGGATTACCCACTTACCCCCTCCCCTCTCCGGAGGTAACCACAGATTCTCCCACCCTCTCAGCGCACCCCCTGAGAGCCAGAGACACCCCCACCACCCACCCTAGCCGAGACAGCTTCCTGCTTGAGGCTCAACTCGATCAATCCACTGCATCTGTGACGTCAATTCTTTCGCAAGGTCGACACGACGCGGATTCATTATGCCACAAAGTTTTACGATACGGCAGGAAGTCTAAAACTGATGCCGGCGGACTCACTGACATCATCGGATTAAAAGAAACCTACATCTCTGTTAATGCAGTGACATCATCCACGGTCCTCCTCCCAAGCTTACATCATCACGAGACTTCACATGAAATCTTTACACAGCTGCAGACGTCACTGCCAATGATGACGTCAGGACGGCCTGTGACGTCATGAGAGTAAACACAGGAGCACCATCTTGAAAGATTCATAATGTTCTCCCGCCCCACCCCAGCCCAACCCGCTCCACCCCGGCCCATCCCACCCTACCCCGACCCGACCCGACCCGACCAACCCCAGAGGGACGATCAATATCTAATCATCTCCGGTTCCCTCTTCCGGAACCTGCAGCTTAACCCACCACCACCTGCACTCTCCCTCCCTCCCTGCCCTCCCTCCCTCCGCCCTCCGCTAATCGCTCCTGGTAATTGGTTAATAGTTTCGTTAGTAAATGATAGTTAATGGTTCACGGCCTCCGGGACTCCTGAAGACCGACTCCCCACGCCGGATGCTGGTCAGGTGTCCATCACTAGCCCTGTGTGTGGCGCGGCCTAGGTAATTGCTCAGGGGTTCTTGCGAGGAAGAGGTTCCAGAGATGCACAGCTCACGACAGAAGAGCGCTACGTGGTCGTGGCAGTGTACGGGGATACATGGGAGGTACGTGGGAAGTACGTGGGGGCACAGCTGAAAAGCCAGATAACATCTGATCTATGATGATGTTATATGCAGAAGGAGAGTGACTGCATACCAAACTTCTTATCTCTATGGATGGACAGAAGGCCTGTGCAGCAAAAGGCTCCTCCCCACCCATCACCAGAGATGAAGACACAGTAGTAAAACAGAAGGTTCGTCTTGATAGTTCTATATATTCAGTTTTGGAGTGAATGTTGTTGCTGAAGTTTGGGTGTTGGTTGGCGGACGGGTGGATGTTGTTCAGGAGGTATGTTGGTGTTGGTCGAGAGGCGTGTGACTGTATGTCGGGGGGCGAGGATGTTGGCTGGAAGGCGTATGTGTGATGGTCGGGAAGCATGTGGATGTTGGTCTGGAAGCATGTGGATGCTGGTCGGGAAGCATGCGGATGTTGGTCGGGAAGCATGTGGACGTTGGTCGGGAGGCGTGTGGATGTTGGTCGGGAAGCATGTGGATGTTGGTCGGGAAGCAAGCGGATGTTGGTCGGGAAGCAAGCGGATGTTGGCCAGGAAGCATGTGGATGTTAGTCGGGAAGCACGCGGATGTTGGTCGGGAAGCATGTGGATGTTGATCGGGAAGCAGGTGGATGTTGGTCGGGAAGCACGCTGATGTTGGTCGGGAAGCAAGTGGATGTTGGTCAGAAAGCATGTGGATAACAGTCGTAAAGCATGTGGATGTTGATCGGATAGCATGTGAATGTGGTCGTAAAGCATGTGGATGCTGGTCGGAAAGCATGCAGATGTTGTTCGGGAAGCATGTGGATGTTGGTCGGAAAGCATGCGGATGTTGGTCGGGAAGCATGTGAATGTCAGTCGGAAGACGTGTGGACGGTGGTCGCAAAGCATGTAAAATGTTGGTGGGGAAGCATGCGGATGTTGGTCAGGAAGCATGTAGATGTTGGTCGGGAGGCGTGTGGATGTTTGTCGGAAAGCATGTGGATGTTGGTCGGAAAGCATGTGGATGTTGGTCGGTAAGCAAGCGGATGTTGGTCGGGAAGCAAGCAGATGTTGGCCAGGAAGAATGCGGATGTTAGTCGGGAAGCACGCGGATGTTGGTCGGGAAGCATGTGCATGTTGGCCAGGAAGAATGTGGATGTTGGTCGGGAAGCACGCGGATGTTGGTCGGAAAGCATGTGGATGTTGGTCGGGAAGCATGTGGATGTTGGTCGGGAAGCATGTGGATGTTGGTCGGGGAGCATGCGGATGCTGGTCTGGAAACATGTGGATGTTGGTCGGGAGGCGTGTGGATGTTTGTCCGGAAGCATGTGGATATTGTTCGGGAAGCAAGCGGGTGTTGGTCGGGAAGCATGCGGATGTTGGTCGGGAAGCATGTGGATATTGGTCAGGAGGCATGTGAATGTTGGTCGGGAAGCGTGTGGATGTTGGTCGAGGAGCATGTGGTTGTTGGTCGGGAAGCATGCGAATGTTGGTCGGGAAGCATGTGGATGTTGGTCGGGAGGCGTGAGGATGTTTGTTCGGAAGCATGTAGATGTTGGTCGGGAAGCATGTGGATGTTGGTCGGGAAGCAAGCGGATGGTGGTCGGGAAGCTAGCGGATGTTGGTCGGGAAGCATGCTGATGCTGGTCGGGAAGCATGTGGATATTGGTCGGGAGGCGTGTGGATGTTTGTTGGAAAGCATGTGGATGTTTGTCGGGAAGCATGTGGATGTTAGTAGGGAAGCATGTGGATGTTGGTCGGGAAGCATGTGGATATTGGTATGGAGATGTGTGGATGTTGGTCGGGAAGCATGCGGATGTTGGTCGGGAAGCATGTGAATGTTGGTCGGGAGGCATGTGGATGGTGGTCAGAAAGTATGTGGATATTGGTCGGGAAGCATGGGGATGTTGGTTGGAAAGCATGTGGATGTTGGTTGGGAAGTAGGTGGATTGTTGGCCGGGAAGCATGTGGATTTTGGTCGGGAAGCACGTGGATGCTGGTCGGAAAGCATGTGGATGTTGGTCTGGAAGCATGTGAACGTTGGTCGGGTAGCATGTTAATGTTGGTCGGGAAGCATGTGGATATTGGTTGGGAGACGTGTGGATGTTGGTCGGGAGGCGAGTGGATGTTGGTCGGGAGGCGTGTGGATGTTGGTTGTGAGGTTGGGAGGTGTGTGGGTGATGGTCGGGAAGCATGTGGATATTGCTCAGGAAGTGTGTGAATGATGGTCGAGAGGCGTGTGGGTGATGGTCGGGAGGTGTGTGGATGTTGATCGAGAGGCGTGTGATTGTTGATCGGGAGGCGTGTGGGTGATGGTCGGGAGGCGTGTGGATGTTGGTCCGGAGGTGGTGTGGGTGATGGTTGGAAGGCGTATGGATGTTGATCGGGAGGTGTGTGGATGTTGGTCGAGAGGTGTGTGGGTGATGGTCGGGAGGCGAGTGGATGTTGGTCGGGAGGCGTGTGGGTGATGGTCGGGAGGGGTGTGGGTGATGGTTGGGAGACGAGTGGATGTTGGTCGGGAGGCGTGTGGATGTTGGTCGGGAGGCGTGTGGATGTTGGTCGAGAGGCGTGTGGATATTGGTCGGGAGGCGTGTGGTTGATGGTGGAGAGGCGTGTGGATGTTGGTCGGGAGGCGAGTGGATGTTGGTCGGGAGGCGAGTGGATGTTGGTCGGGAGGCGTGTGGGTGATGGTTGGGAGGCGTGTGGATGTTGGTCGGGAGGCGTGTGGATGTTGGTCGGGAGGTGTGTGGATGTTGGTCGGGAGGCGTGTGGATGTTGGTCGGGAGGCGTGTGGGTGACGGTCGAAAGGCGTGTGGGTGATGGTCGGGAGGCGTGTGGGTGATGGTCGGGAGGCGAGTGGATGTTGGTCGGGAGGCGAGTGGATGTTGGTCGGGAGGCGAGTGGATGTTAGTCGGAAGGCGTGTGGGTGATGGTCGGGAGGCGTGTGGATGTTGGTCGGGAGGAGAGTGGATGTTGTTCGGGAGGCGTGTGGATGTTGGTCGGGAGTCGTATGGGTGATGGTCGGGAGGCGTGTGGATGTTCGTCGGGAGGCGTGTGGATGTTGGTCGAGAGGCGTGTGGGTGATGGCCGGGAGGCGTCGGCAGATTATCGTGCGAGCCAGTTCAATCCCCAGGTGTACGTAATGGTCTCCCTCCACAGGGGCGTCAGGTGGTAGCCATAATGAGCACACAGCTCCTGTCCGGCCTCCCGCTTCACTCCAGCTCCTCCACACTGGCCTCCCGCCTCACCCTAGCTCCTCCTGTCCGTCCTCCCGCTTCAACCCAGCTCCTCCACACTGGCCTCCCGCCTCACCCCCGCTCCTGTCCGGCCTCCCGCCTCACCCCAGCTCCTCCACATTACGTTAATGCACCCAAACAATTGGCCAACACTTGTGTTCACTCTCCCACACTCACCACCCGATACCCCGCTTATCTCTCTCTCCCACCATCCAACCCCGACCCACCCTCATACACACAGACCATCTTCACTTTCTTCACGGCCTCCTCCCTAGGGGATCCTCCTCTCCCACTTTACTCTCTCCCCTCCCCCTGGCAGTAGTCTCCACTCTCCCCTTCATGCTCTCCCTACAATAGGTATCCCAGTACAGCTAGAGCAACAGCCAATAAACAAATGTGTTTTCTTCTCCCAAGCCTCAAGCATCTGACCCCCTCCTCCCTGACCCCTGCCCACCACCACCTCCTGTGGCCCCCTCCGGTGCCTTGAGGACACAGAGGTGGTGGTGGCAGTGGGGAGGTGAGGTGGTGGTGGGCTGGGGTGTGGGTTGGTTGGGTCTCTCCTGCCCCACCATCGATCACCAGCTCCTCATCTAGGTAATGCACGGCGTGCTGCCCTCTGTACACACCGGCCGATGCACAATGGGACTCCCCGCCTCATATATCGGATTGAGAGGTCCCCAATCTCGCCCAGCCCGCCACCAAATGAAGCCGAAATTTGGGAGGTTCTTGATTTTTGTGGCGTGGCCGCGTGAATGGGGCAGCCAGGCAGCGAGGCGCCTCCTCCTCCTCCTCCTTCATAATTACAGCCACGGAGGGAAACGTATCCGAACCCTGACAATTATATGACTATCTTTCTTCCGAGTAGTGATCCCAATTGCCCTACCTAGACATGTACGTACTCCAGATCTCTATAATGCAGAAGTCAGCAACAAGACACACCTGAAGACACTTGAGGCCAGTCCACCCAGTATGGGGGAGGAGGTCGACATAACACTGTAATTATGGACACTCCATGAAAGTCAATGTCCCCAAACATTATACAGCTAATGTGGAGGCTGTGACACCGGGTCGGACAAGTCTCGTCCATCACTACAGACACCATTATAAGAGAGACTGAGAGAGAAAGGGAGGGAGACAAGATGGGATAAAAAGCGGAGAAAAGAAAAGCAACAAAAATGTACCTAAGGACCAGACTCTTCGTCTTCGATTTTTACACAACTTCCCGAGGGCTGAGCGGCCTTTATGAGGCTATGATGATGTACTCAGCAGTGTGGTGGTGGTCTGGTGTGGGGTGGGGTGGGGTGGGTGAAGTGAGGTGGTCTGGTGTGGAGTAACGGTGTGGTGGTGGTCTGGTGTGGGGTGGGGTGGGGGGGTTGGGGTGGGGGTGTTGTGTGGTGTGGTGTGGTGTGGGTAGGGGTGGAGTGGGGTGTTGTTGGGTAACAGTGTGGGGTAGTGGGGTGTGGTGTGGTGTGGTGTGGTGTGGGGTGATGGTGTGGTGTGGGACAGTGGTGTGGTGTGGTGCGAGGTGATGGTGTGGTGGTGATGTGCTGGTAGTGTGTTGTTGTGCGGGATGATGGTGTAGTGTGATGTGGTGTGGGGTAACACTGTCGTGGTGGTGTGGTACGGGGTATGGGTGTGGTGGTGGTGTGCTGTGGTGCTGGGTATTGCTAAGATAGTGGTGTGGCGTTGTGTTGGGTGTGGTGTAGTGTGGTTTGATGGTAGTGTGGCGTTGTCTTAGTGGGGTGCTGGTGTGTTGGTTGTGGTATAATGGTGGGGGGTGATGGTATATTCACCGATGTGTACAGTGAGGGTAGAGAGTTCCCCTCTCGTAGAGTCCCATATCCTAAACCTTCTGTACCATCAAGAAGCATTTCAAACCTTAGTCAAATGCCAGCACTCACCACTTCCTTGTCTAGTCTCTCCCAGCCACCCATCCATCCACCAGCCTTAGAGTAAACCACACGTCTTTCCATCCTTTCCCCCTTATCCTTGCCCAGCTTCCTGTCATGGCGTGTGGTTACTGTGGTACTGCATTGCGTGAACAGCTGGTCGCTGTCTACCTCGTCCAATTCGAAACCTGTTATCAGGTCACCCTTTTCTCGTCTCTCCTCCATGGCGTACAGCCTCTCATTGTTTCTCAGATCCTAATTGGTGTTCTCTGGACTCTCTCACTCAGGTCTTTGTGCACCCTTACGTACAGTGACCAAATTTATCCAGTACTGGTCTAATACATGCAGTATGCAGCTTAACAAACATTTCATTATCCATATACTTGAACGCGATTCTCATAATTCCCAGCAGACAGAGTGCCTCTTTCAAAATTCTTCTGTTTTAAAATCTCCCAGCTGACAGAGTGCCTCTAAAATTTCTTCTTCTGTACTTGCAACTCTGGGGAAATTTGGCTCATGTCGACACCTAGGTCTCTTTCACACATAGATTCCCACAGCATATTTCACTGTAGGAAATAATCGCAACGAGTCTTTCTTCCACCGTGTCCCAACCCCATTACATTGCAATTACACTAAATTCTATCATCCATTTATCAGACCAACTTCGGAGTATGTCCAGTTCCGCCTGTAACTCTTAAAACCAGAATTCTGCCTTCTTCTTCGAAGAATGTGCTGGTACATCCCACCCCTATGAAGGGTGATCGTTTTAGCCTAACTACCGTCCTGCTGCTTTGACATCTGCTTCCAAAGTCTTTGAATCCCTCCTCACCTCTCATATCCTCAGACATCTTGAATCTCAGTCTTTTCTCTGATCACCCGCATGGCTTCCGTAAGGTGAGATCCACTGGCGATATTCTTTCCTAACTTAATGACGTCTGGTCATCATCTCTAAAAGATTTTTGGAACGCTATGCAATTGCCCTTGACATATCCAAAGCTTTTGACAGAGTGTAGCATCCGGGGGTCATGATTAGGCTCCCCTCCCTCATTTTCCTTCCTCATATCTAGTCTGGCTGATCTGTGTCAGTGTTTGTTAAAGGATCAGCATTTCCCCCTTACTCCATCAACAGCGGTGTCTTTCAAGATTCTATCTTGTCTCCTACACTTTTTCTCCTTCTCATCAACATTTTTTTTTCTCCTACAAACAACCTAATGCACTCGCATGCTAACTCAACATTGCATTCCTCCACATCCTTCAAATTTGCTGCTCCTTCTCTCACTCGATCTGCATCTCGTCTCGACACAACTTCCTCAATAAACTCAGGATATATCAGTGGGATAGACGAAATCTAGTTAATTGTAATAGCTGCAAGACCCACTTTCTACTCATCTCTCTAACGAAAATTCCCCACAACTCTCCTCTCTCGTTTCACGGATCCGTAATTCCACCTCTTGGCTCAGTAAACACACTTGGTATTACTGTAATATTCGAACTGTCTTAAAATACTCGCCATAAAAATAACAAAGTCTGCCTCTAAGAAACTGGGAGTCCTGTTTAGATGTCGATATCTTTTTTTCCGAACAGTTGCTCCGTTTATAAAAAAGACTGATCTGTCCTTGTAGTACTGCTCTCATATCTGGGGTGGTTCTACATCCTTACTTGACAAGAGTCGAGTCGAAAGCGGTCCGACTTATAAACTCGCCCAGGCTAACTTTCAAAACTTGGCCCACTTGCCCTATGCCGCAATTTTTGTCCACTTTCCCTTCCATAGATATCACTTCGGCTTGTGCTCCCGAGAGCAGGCTGCTTGTGTGTCTTCACCGTTGGTTAGACCACGCAATACTCAGCAAGCTGCTACTTCACATGTGATTACCGTGTGGCAGTTGGCAACCTAAGGGTGTGCCGTTGGGATAATATTCTTTCCCTACACCTCGAATCTTTGGAACTCTCTACCCTCTCATGTCTTTCCCATTAACTATTACCTGGCACTTTTTAAAAGGCAGTTTTTTTTTACTTCCTCCAAAATTTGTATATACTTTTCCTAGTCCCTTCTTTTTCCCTTTCAGTAACCTCTTTATAATTCAGTTAAGCCCAGGACTGAAGCCTCTAACGTAAAAAGTAAATAAGTACAGTAAAAAGATATAAAAAATTCGCCATTTCTTTATTTCTCTCATGACAGTGTCATCATCCACAAATATGTTCAGGCAAGAGACCAGTCCATCAGGAAAGTATTCCAAATGCATCAAGAAGAGCAGTGGGCCAAAAATCGAGCCCTGCGGCACGCTATTGCCTCCTTTGCTTCCTTCCATTTACCTGATATAACGAATTAAGGGGTCTACCCCTTATTCCTACCTGTAGCTCTAGCTTCTTAACCTTTGATGAGGCAGAGTGTTACGATCTTTCTGGCTAAGAACACACAGCCTACCTGTCCACCTCTCCGATCTAAAATGGAGCTCATCCTGTCATGGAAGTCTAGGAGATTCGTAATACACGATCTCCTTTCCTTGAATCCGTGTTGTCCCCCTGGTTAACAATTTTCCCTTTACAAGTAGCCAATCGTTTTCTGGATCATCTGTTCATTTTGTTTTCAGACCCCACATGTTAGTGAGGCTGGCCTGTATTCCAGCCCGATTTCCCAACTATCTTCCTTAAAAACAGGCACAACGTTAGCATTCTTCCGCATCTTTGAAACTACACCTTCCTCTAGTGATTCACTCAACAATTTTTCGAATGGCTTGGGAGGTACCTCTACACATTCCTTTGGCATATATGGAGAGAGTTCATTGCAACCATGAGCCTTATATGGTTAGTTTCAGTAGCCTCAAATGTCATTCCCATCATTTTGTATACCTTCAAAGACTTCTTCCCCCTTCCACCAGGCTAATTCTGAAGCAGTATTGTTTCCCACTGTAAAAACTCTTTTCAACTTGCCATTCACCTTCATAATATTCCTTATGATCCCCACGAATTCCTTCCTTCGAGTCCCTTAAACTGATGGTGCTCTTTAATCTATAATGTGTTCCTTATAAACTTATGGAAAAGCTTTGCACTGTCTTTAGCCTTGTCTACAACGCTCTTTTAAAAATCTCTCTGCTCCTCCCACAATAACTTGCAGTACTAGTTTCTTGCTCTCTTATATCTTTCATATATCTATTGGCTGGCTAAAGGTTCGTCTTTATCTCCTTCATATTACATCACTGAGCTCTTTCAATTTAAGGCATTCTATTTTGAACAAAATCTCTCATCTTCGATCCTCCTCCTCCATTTGTAAGTAGTGGTACCCATGTCTTGACTCCTTCGATGTACATTTCACAGAACCATCTATAACACTGGTCTATACTCTTGTTAGAGAACACGTTATCAATATCCTCAAATAACTCTGATCTGATTTTCTTAGTTACCATGAATGTATTTCCTCTCTGGGTCAGGCATCCCCTGTTCACCCTCTTGCATCCTCCTCCACAACATAGTAAAAAACAAGCACTACATGATTACTTTTTCCAACATGTGAACTATTTTTGAGATATTCAATTATCACATTTTTATGCATAATACGAGGTCTAGCAGAGACACTGTATCATTCCTCCCCCCCCCCTCTCCCAGTTCTCCTATGCCCCGGGAGCTGCTGATACAGGAAATTCTTCTGTACACATTCTAGGAGCTTGTGTCTCCATTGCTCTCTATCTTCATGAGAATCTAAGTTTGCCCAGTTCATTTCCCTGTAATTGAAACTCCCCATTATCAGCACTTTACCATCTTCGAGGAGGAAGTGTCTCGCTGCTTCGTTCACCATCCTCATTATTTCTTCACTTTTCTCACCGTAAATCTGCTCTGGGTCACTGCATCTCCATGGAGGGTTGTACACTAACAGCCCCACAAAGCACTTCCTTCTACAGTAATTCTAACTATTATGTACCATTTGCAAGCGCCATACATTATTTAATGGAAATTGATCGTATTCCATATCAAGAGGGCCAGTCTCCTTCCAACCTCTCTTCTTTATCATCTCTGGCCTTCCTTGCTAACGTGCAGCCTCCCTGGCAGAGTATGTCATACTTTAGCTCTTTTGTGAGTTTTGTCTCCACCACTCCAACAATGTCAGAGTTATTTCCTTTGATACGGACTTTGAACTCCAACTCCTTTCCAGTTGCCACAATATCTTCAGCCCAAGTCACGTGGCGTGCTGGTGGTGGTGTGGTGGAGGAGGTGGTGTGGTGGTGATGGTGGAGGAAGTGGTGTGGTGGTGGTGGTGGTATATTGGAGGAGTTGGTGTGGTGGTGGTGTAGTGGAGGAGGTGGTGGTGTGGTGGTGGTGTATTGGGAGATTTGGTGTGGTGGTGGTGCTTACAGTGCGGTAGTGGTATGGCGAGGTAGTGATGCATGAAAGTATTGGTACTGCATTAATGGTGTGATGGCCAAGTAGTGCTCTTTACTTGAAGTGCAGATGTGATGCATAGCAAGTGCAAGTGGGATGTACTTTAAGTGTAGGTGGGATGCATGTTATGTGTATGAGGGTAGTATGTTAACTGCACGTGGGATGTACAGGCAGAGCTCGTCAGATGCAGGTGGAGTACAGGTGGGATCCATCTTAAATGCAGGTGGGATGAATTAAGTGCAGCTAGGATACACAGATCGTGCAGGTGGGGTGCATGTTAAGTGCAGGTGGGATACATAAGAAGCGCAGGTGGGATGCTGGGTAGGTGAGGGTGGGGGTCCTGCAGGAAGCAGTGAGCGAGGAGGAGGACAAGGAGGAAGGAGGAGGCAGAGAGCCGGAGGTCCCCTGCTGAGCCGGCCACAAGAAAGCCACAGAGGTCGTGGGTTCACACAGTTATCGGGATCTCGAAGCCATTCGCGAGAGCCAGCCTCTGGCCTCGCGGGATCAACGCGCTCTAAACAAACACTCCAGAAAACCTCTTAAATATATTGCTATGTGCCGCCAGCCTGCTCCAGCAACACACGCACCCTCAGCCCGCCCGCTCCAGGTGAAGCAGAAAAGAAGGGCACATCAGAGGACGACTCGCATTATTGTTCACAGCCGAGAAAATGGAAGAAAATATGTTTACGTAACTGGAGAAAAAATAGAAAAAGAAAATTATATTTATAATCTCATGCCGTGCACGGGAGGAGCTGGCCGGGATAATAAGCACAGTATATCACCAGGTAACACAAAAAGAAACTTGTCCCTGACTGCCCGGGCACGAAGACATGTAAACAAAGGCAGAGCCGCCTGGTGGGCGGTCTGGGAACTAGGCCCTGGCGAGGACGTCTATAGAAGTCCTGATGAATCGTCGGAGCCTGGAGTCGATATCCCCAACTTCCCCCACGCCACTCCTGCATGCGCCTCCCGGTTATTAAAAGACTGTGAGAGTTCTCACTGCCGAGCCATGGTAACGACTGCCGAGTAATTGACAAAGAAAGAGTCATATTCACGTTCCAGTTTATCGATGGCGGATGCACCGGTTTTTCTCTCTCGCCCAAGACGGAGGAGCGATACTCTGGGATGAGAAGAGCGATAACTGCGATCAACGGCGAGGGAAAAACGCTACAGCAACGGTGGTGCAACAATTGTCTGCCGACTGCTGTAATAATGGCAGGGAGGGAAGCTGTTTATTGATGGCAAACGGTGAGAAGGAAGGGGGTTAGGGCGGGGGGTGGAGGAGACACTGGCTCGATAGCCGCCTCCTGCTCCTGCTACTGCTGCTGCTGGTAATGCTGCCAACACTTCAAGATTCTTAATACAGAGACGTGTTGAGAGCGGGGGGATGGGGAGTGTCTTGCTAGATGTTTACGGGGAGGGGATAGCAGGGGAGGGATAAAACATGCAAATGGATGGGAATCCAGGGGAGGGGGAACAGGGTCATAAGTTGGGAAGGGAAGGGTGGGGGGGGTGCAGGGGAGGAGGAATATGCTGGGAAACTGAGGGAAGGGACAAGGTATAGTTGTGGTCTCTACCATACACTACCAGGGCCAACTAGACTGGCTTGGCCTGTAACAAGGACCTACCAAAAGCCTGGCCTGGCTAGTAACCTAGACGTACCAGCTTGGCCAATTACCGAAACCTACCAAACTGGCCCAGCCTGCCCTGGCATGGCTAGTAAGACCTACCAGCCTGGCCAGTTACTAGAGCCTTTCAGCCCGGCCTGGCCTGGCCAGAGGGCCAGCACCAACTACACACACACTCCGACCAATCAACTCCACCAGACGACCAACGGTAAAATGATTATCGCCCACAATTTCATGTTCCCGTGATGATTTAATTATTCAAAGTAACGTTCTGCTAAAATGCCTAAATGACCGGTTGGTAAAGCAACGGCTGCCGGCTGGCTATTTTCTCCTCGATGCGTTGCTGATTTTTTTCTTCCTTGCTTTTCCTATTCAATCCTAAGCTTATATGATCTATAAAAGATTTTAAACTCCAGCTCTCTTCTATGTATGATGACTACCTTTCTTAACCATCTCATAAAGAATCCAAGAACACAATATTCACCCTCAATGTACACCAGCCTAACGATACGCAAGCCTCACAACGCACCAGCCTCAATATAAATCAGCCTCACTATACACTGGCCCCAGAACACACGTCCTCGCTCCTTTCCACATCCCATCCACCATTGAAGCCCCTCCCCTGCAACCTTTCCCTACTACAATATGCCACTCCCCTACCATTACACAAGACACAACCACCACACTACCATTATACATACTCTTCCACCTTCCCACAACCGGCACATACACAACAACACATCTCACCATGCACACCATGCAAGGCACCATCGATACCACCTTACCATATCTCCCCCCCACTCTCTCTCTCTCTCTCTCTCTCTCTCTCTCTCTCTCTCCTGCAGCAGCAGCAGCTGTAGTAGTGGTGGAGGTGGTGGTGATCACGGTAGAGAAGCCTTTCTATTGATTCACCTTGTGTTAATCCTACATAAGCCATTTGCACAATGATACACTGGCCACACTTCCATAATTGCCACGAACGAAGGACAAAGGCTGCGTTAACTTGTAAATGTCGAAGGGAATTGAGAAGATGACATCCAGGAGCTGGATGATCCACTGGTGCCTCAGGTGGGTGAGTAGCTGGTACCTCCAGTGGGTGGGTAGCTAGCCCCTGAGGTGGG
Source organism: Panulirus argus (assembly GCA_038088735.1). NCBI lineage: Eukaryota > Metazoa > Arthropoda > Malacostraca > Decapoda > Palinuridae > Panulirus > Panulirus argus. The sequence continues at coordinate 13,813 of JAYMFT010374548.1, forward strand.
TGAGTAACTGGCCCCTCAGGTGAATGAGTGATTAGGTGGGCGATTGACTGGGTGGGTGAGTGGCAGACTCAGGTGGGTGAGTGGCAAATGCCTCAGGTGGGCAAGTGGCTGGGTGGATGAGAGGCAAACCCCCCAGGTGGGTGAGTGGCAAACCCCTTCGTTGGGTGAGTGGCAAACCCATCAGGTGGGTGAGAGTGACTGGCGACTCAGTTGGGTGAGCAGCTAGGCTGACACACCACAGACTGCCGACGTGTGGATGACCAACAGTCAGCGGTGTACGAAGGTATGATCCCAGAGCACGACGGATGGCACGACCCTTGGGTATTACGGTCCGGCCTTTCAACTTAAGTCTTTTAAGGTCAAAGGCCGGAACATCATACCTGAGGGCCGGACTCTCTTCCTCATTGAGTTACAATAATCGAATATCACCAATTTAACATCCAGCAAGAACAACGCGTTACTGGCAGCAATTATGAACATGTAAACTTAACTAATACGTCGTCAAGTCTTTCTAGCGCCTCATGAAAATGTATTTCATACACTTTTACACATGTGCCATACACCCGTGTGTATCATACTCTATACAGCCGTATACATATGTTTCACAGACCTGTTATCTATCATACAACTTTATCTTATTCCCTAAAACGCGTAAAACTCGAGAGAAATTAAGACCCTACGAGAGTTCTGGGCTGGTTAGCCGAGTAGCCTTAAGACCCCTGATGTGTGCCGTCTGGTGGCTCAAGGCATGGTAGCACTACGACCACAGAACAGTGTCAGGGCTTCCTTGGTGGTTGTATTACCACCCCAGAAAAGCATCAGGTCGTCCCTAGGTGCTGTATTACGACCCCACAACGGTGTCAGGTCGTCCCTGGCAGCAAGAGGGCCGCAACTCCCAAACTCTTGAGAGTTTAAACCACTCGTCACCTTTCATTAGGCCCCTCCCATTTTCCAACCTCCTGCAAAATTGATCACTAATTGTTATGACTGCGTGATTACGGCATATAACTACCATCTCACTGAGTTAATTCAACGAGGCGGCGGCTCCGTAACGACGCTTGCTCACGATGTAACGAGGTGGGGGTGACGCAATTTGTTTGCTGACGATACTGTTTTCTCTCACATCCCGTTTTCTCTATGAAAGCTCCTTGGCTCATCCCATGTTCTGATTCTTTTACCATTTTCTGCATTTCGTTGCGCACGTTTTTTACGAATATTCCTTCGAAACACTTGCTTTACTAATTCGTGCATAATTGTGTACTTATTCGGTTAGATCACTCATCTCATTAGTCCTCGACTCAAAGATGGAACCAATTCAATCATACTGACACCAATATTCCGCCATATATCCATCTGTTAACATCCACACATCCACACACGGACCACAGCTCCTACACATGGGAACCATACACTCACAAACTGGGCCATACACCCACACGGGTCACAACCCGACACCGGGGCCACAAACACCCACATTTACGGGGCCAAACACCCACAGACGGGGCCACATTCCCACAGGCTGGGCCAAACACCCACAGACGGGAGCCACGCCCCCACACGCGGGGCCACGCCCACGGACGGGGTCACATCCCCACAGGCGGGGTAGCCAGGCAGACGGGTTCCGCGGGAGCCAGCATGACAAGCGACTGATGAGGTATTTGACAGGTAAACAACGAACCGAACAAATTTACATAGATAATGAGAAGTGGGTTTATCTCCCGAGGCCCCCCCCCCCCCGTCTCATGGTGCGGTCCTTCCCTTCCCACCGAACCCTTGTCTGTGCGTCTGCTCAGGTTCCCCGACCTGCCCCTGTCTGTGCTTGCCTAAGTCTACTGTCTCGCAGTCTGTATGACTGTCTCTGCCGCCTGTGTAACCGTAAGGGTCAGGTAAAAGGCCAGGCCATTATAAGCAACGTACTAATCGTAGCATCGTGCTCAATGATCGTACCGTCAAATGTCGTGTGCGTGTGTGTGTGTGTGTGTGTATTTTAATCCACTGAAAGTTATCTTCTAATTCTCTCTAGCCACAGTTGTTAATAATAATAATAATAATAATAATAATTATTATTATTATTATTATTAATATTATTATTATTATTATTATTAATATTATTATTATTATTATTATTAATATTATTATTATTATTATTATCATTATTATTATTATTATTATTATTAGTATTATTATTAGTTTTATTATTATCATTATTATTATTATTATTATAGAAATTATGATAATAATCATAGGATTAATACATATACTAATACGGAGGTGTGGTCAGCCAGGAGAGGGGAAGGGGTGGTTAGCCGGGGAGGGCATGGCTGCTGCCTCCTACTTTGCTCATCCTTTTGTCTTTCTTTGCTTCTGGGGTGATGTGTAATGAACTTGTAAGCAAACAACAAAAACAAGCAAAAAGAATTTACATGTAAGACGATGAAGGGAAGGAAGTGCCAAAAGTATGTCAACATGAAAGGGATGATACAACAACAGAGAGATCATCCCTACACGACTCTTGATAAAGAAAGTTGGATGTTGCATTACAGGACATTAGAGTAGTTTGCATTACAGTCACTTGTTAGTTGTTAGCATGATGAGAGTGATAGTTCATATGCTACTGCCAAATGTAAGCCTTGCCTTGATGCGACCATGTACTTAATGGTTTGCACGTGGACTGAGCATTATGATGTGTACTAATGAAGCAGGAGGACGATGGCTGAAGCGTACACCTAACCTGTTGTGGTTTAACAGACGCCCAAACATCATCTGCAGGTTCTCAAAAGTGTTCTCAAAGACGTTCCAATGAGTGACTCTGCCAAGCCATGTCTAATGATAGTCACTGAGGTGGGGTTGGTCCAATTAGGAAACATCCTACCAGTTTTCTATTAACTCCAAAATATCATCCTTATTTTTTTTCCAAACTATTTGGCACTTCCATCCCGACGGCATCTTACATCCATAAATTTTTTCTTGTTACTTGCTGAATTAAATGCAGACAACGTTGGAAAAATATAGAGAAAATACTCACGTTAGAGTCAGTATAATACTAACGTTAGAGTCAGTATAATTGCCTATTTGTACTGTACGGGGAGAGAGTTTTACGCCCGTGACCCCCCCCCCTCGTGTGTGTGTGTGTGTGTGTGTGTGTGTGTTATTCTTCACTTCAACCAATCTCTCACGCAACCATTTCGTTGTAGTAACTCATTTATTCACTTTTCTTTACACATTCTTCTCACTATTATTCATCTTTCTTATCTTTGTGGATAACTATCAGTACCTGACCGCCTCTAGCAAACGCCGTATGCTATCAACGTCCGAGTGAAGCAGGATGGACCACAACTGTCGGCGTTTAAAAAACGTCACAACGTATATGAAAATGTACAAACCATTAAATGATGTATTTCAGCCATTTATAGTCACCCATTAAATGATGTATTTCAACCATTTATACGTCGCAAAATATGACCGAATAGACAATACCCTAAAATCAGTAAAAAAGAAAATCCTATGAAGAAAAAACATTGTATGACAATAAAGAAAACGGAACAAGGCTGAACTGAGACAAATGCTGAAAGGATGGAACAAAACTTGATCATCAGACGGAAACCGAATAACAGACGACAATAATTAAGATTAAAATACTTGATAATATAAACAAACATACAATAAATAAAAGAGGGGGAGCCAGTACAGCTAAAACAAAATTTATGATACAGAAACAAGAAGAAAAAGAAGAAGAAGCCAATCTTATGTGGCAAGCAAGAATAATTTCGGCAGATGAAAGGATTACATAAGAAACGAATTAATGAAGCAATGAATAAGAGAAAGGACAAGAAGAAGAGGTAAAGGAGAGAACGATTACAAGATATACAGGAGAACAAACAAAATCAGTAGCAAGTAAGAGGGAGAACGATGTAAATAAAGAATAAAGGAGAACGATAAAAAAAGCGGTAACAGAGAGAGAGAGAGAGAGAGAGAGAGAGAGAGAGAGAGAGAGGAGGGGGGAGGGAGTAAGAGCGATCAAAAGAGGCAATAAGCAAGTTGCGGAACCGATTAAAAACCAGTTCATGCATATTCACACGGGGGAACATTAGGCCTTCAACCCTTGCCTTGATAACAGCTGAGCCAAGTGAGGTGTGAAATTGTTGCTTGAAGCTCTTCCCTCATTCTCACTCCATCTTGCCTCCCTCCAACTAGTTTTTTCCTCCATTCTGTTTCAGTCCATCTCCTTTCATTTCATTTCGATTCACTCCATCTTCCCTCGTTCCCCCACCTGTCACTCTATCTTGCCTACCCTCCCCTTGCTTCTCCCTCCATCATCTTCTGCCCCTTCATCCTTTCTCACTCCCCGCTCTCTCTCTCTCTCTCTCTCTCTCTCTCTTTCCCTCTCTCTCTCTCTCTCCTCATGAAAGCCTGGACATGCAAGTCTCTCGATTTTCAGAGCTTAAGAAGGTATTACACATTTCTCTTTTCTATACATTTCAATAACGCTTATGTACTGGATATCTTCCTGCAAATTTGTCGAATATTCTGCTTCCGTATGACGTGTCTGGCGTCATCTAGTACATCGGAAAACGTTAAGCAACGCTCGCTTAGCACTATATGAATTCAAGGAACCTCTCGGCGCTTAGGATTACAGTCACAGGCATTCAGTAGTAGAGCTCCAACCAAAATATCACAGCAAAGTTTTGAGTCTACAATGAAGAGTAAAGTTTACATTCAAGATTGGCAGCGTTGACGTAATCATCCGGTTTACATATCTGGGGGAAAGAACAGATTATTGTGTGGCCATCGGCAACTCCAAGCGTGGACCGTTTTGATACCTGCTTCTTTCCCTACACGTCGAAGCTTTGGAACGCTTTACCTTCCCAAGTCTTTCCCAAAAACTATGACCTGGTACATTTCAAAAGACAGGTCTTTCACTTTCTCAAGAATTCATAAGTACCTTCCCTTGTCTTTTCTTTTTCCCTTTCATAATTCTCTCTATATTTCAATTAAGGCCCGGCCTTGATGTGAACTTTTGTCCGTGACTGGAGCCTTCAACATAGAAAAAACGATAGGGAACAGCACACTACCATGGTAGTGTAGAAGAGAGCAACGATTTCTAGAATGACGTTCTAGAGGGGAGCAAAAGAGATCAGGTTGACAGTATCAAATGACCATAGACCATAACATGACAGTGTAGGGGGAAGCAACAGAGTTAGCATGACATGAGTGTAAAGGGAAGCAACAAGCGTCAACATAACATGACGCTGCAGAGGGAAGCAATAGGCATCAGCATAATATGTCAGTATAGAGAGAAGCAACAGGTACCAGGATAACCTTGAGGGAGGGGAGCAGATTACTTCAGTAGTTCAGAACTCTTTGGGAAGAGAGATGTCACAGAGGATGCAGCAGGTACCACAGGGGGATGCATCAGGTACTAGCCAGCAGCATGGGTCGCCTGCAAGTAGCACAGAATATCTTTGAATAACAAATGGCTGACACCGGGAAGTAGCGTACAACATTATATAACAGTACAGAACAATTATTTGATTAATTGTAAGGAACACAGAGGAATGCCAGGGAGATAAGGTGAGCAGCACAGAACACAGGGAAACGTCTGGGAGGTAACTTGTATGTAGCATGTAACACGAAACGCTACGAGTGTAGAACATCTTGAAGTATCACTAAACAACTAGAAATATCGTTCGAAACTTGTCGGTAATAAGGTTTACTTTGGTGAACCGCACAAACTACCGCTCTTACCAGAAATAGTAGATTGTTACATAAAAGTTTTTTTATATGTTAACTGAGAGAGCACGGGCAACAAGACCTAAGGAAGGAGTAGCACTACTCCTGAAGCAGGAGTTGTGGGAGTGTGTAGTAGAGTGTAACGAAGTAAATTCCGGATTGATCTGCGTAAAACTGAAAGTGGATGGTGAGAGATTGGTGATTATTGGTGCTTATGCACATGGTCATGAGAAGAAAGATCTTGAAAGGCAAGTGTTTTGGGAGCAGCAGAGTGAGTGTGTCAGAAGTTTTGATGCACGAAACCGGGTATTAGTAATGGTTGATTTAAATGTGAAGGTGGGTAATGTGGCAGTTAAGGGTATAATTGGTGTACATGGGGTATTCAGTGGTGTAATTGGAAATAGTGAAGAGCTTGTCGATTTGTGTGCTGAAAAAGACTAGTGATTGGGAATACCTGGTTTGAAAAGAGAGATATTCACAAGTATACATATGAGAGAAGAAGAGATGGTTAACGGGCATTGTTTGATTATTTATTGATTGATAGGAGCGTAAAAGAGGGGTTTCTGGATGTAGATGTGCAGAGAGGGGCAGCTGGTGAGATGTCAGATCACTATCTCGTGGAGGTAAAGGTGAAGATTTGTAGGGGTTTTCAAAAATGAAGATAGAATGTCGGGGAGAAGAGAGTGGTGAGAGTAAGTGAGCTTAGAAAGGAGACTGTGAAGAACTATCAGGAGAGACTGAATGGAGAATGGCAAAAGGTGAGAGCAAATACAGTGAGGGGAGTGAGTGAGGAATGGGATGTATTTAGGGAAGCAGTGATGGCATGTGCAAGAAATGCACATGACATGAGAAAGGTGGGAGATGGGTAGATTTGGAAGGGTAGTGAATGGTAAGATGATGAAGTAAGGTTGTAAGTGAAAGATAAAAAAGAGGCGTTTGGACGATACTTACAAGGAAAGAGTGCAAATGACTGGGAGATGTATAAGAGAAAGCGACAGATCAAGAGAAAGGTGCAAAGGTTGAAAAAGAGGGCAAATGAGAGTTGGGGTGAGAGAGTATCGTTAAACTTTAGGGAGAAAAAAAGATGTTTGGGAAGAAGGTAAATAATGTGCGTAAGACAAGAGATCAATAGGGAACATCGGTGAAGAAGGCAAGGGGGGGAAGTGATAACAGGTAGGGATGAAGAGAGGAGGAGATGGAGTGAGTATTTTAAAGGATTTTTGAATGTGTTTGATGATAGAGTAGCAGATGCAGGGTGTATTGTGCGAAGTGAGAGACTCAGGGAAAGTAGCTTGGTGGAGAGACAGGAGGTGGTGAAAGCCTTGTGGAAGATGAAATTTGGCAAGACAGCAGGATTGCATGGTATTGCACTTGAATTTATTAAGAAAGGGGATGATTATGTTGTTGATTGGCTGGTAAGAATTTTCACTGCAAGTATGGATCATGGTGAAGTGCCTGTGGATTGGCGGAGTGCATGTATAGTGCCATTGTACAAAGGTTTGTTGAGTATTCCTGGAAAACTGTATGGGAGGGTTTTGATTGACAGGATGTAGGAATGCACAGAGCATCAGATTGGAGAAGAACAGTGTAGTTTTAAAAGTAGTAGAGGATGTGTGGATCAGGTGTTTGCTTTGAAGAATGTATGTGAGAAATACTTAGAAAAACAGATGGATT
>JAYMFT010374559.1:0-21213 GCA_038088735.1 Panulirus argus
TTTTTTTTTTCTTCGTCTGTTTCCTGGCGCTACCTCGCTGACGCGGGAAACAGCGATCAAGTATAATAAATAAATAAGAATAAGTATCATGCTGAAATGGGTAAACTTACTTTGACTTCTAATTCTGGTTAGCAAATGGTGGTTCGTACTATGTAAATGCTCAATTTACTTTTCACATTAATTCACATCAATTTACTTTGCCATCATTATAAAGTATATGACTAAAATCTCCTAAAATTACCTTCTATGTCAACCAATATTTTATTATCAAAGGAAAAGAATACTGTTGCAGCATAACTGTGAAAAATATGAACAAATAAACAAAGTTCATATTTTTTAACTTGCAGCAGAAGAAACCCATTACTGGTATTGCATTCCTTTCCTTTATTAATGAAATTATTAAAGTGGGCATTTTAGGTTTTTGTTCATCATGAATTTCATAATGTTGAGAGAGGAAAATAATTTATGATTTGTACCCCGCTAATGGGAACATGTTATGGTTTACAGACTGAAACATGTTTTCCAGTTCTCCAAAGTGGTACAGCTCACCTTGCTTCACTTACAGTGAAGAAGTAAGTTTTATCCATTTCAGTATATGATGTTAGTATTTGTTAGTGCATAAATATTTCATTGTGTGTGTGAAAACTGACCAATGGCAATTGGAATGTGATTCTTAATTATTTTGTTCTAGCTACATTGAAAGTCATTCATAGGATTGGCTGATTGCTTTGAATTTAATGCCTTTCATGATGATCATATTGGTATTTTAAGGTTTGGTAAAGTTCCATTTATGCTCAGCGTTTTAAATTCAAATGTTGTATGTTGGGATGCTTCTCCTTTTGAGCTAGTGCAAACATTGTAACATTTGTCAGTCTGTACATTTGGATTTAATGTCAACAAACAAAAAGGTTCATTTGTTCTAGCATGCTTTCCTCCAGCTGTCATGTTTTGAGCTAAGTTATCAAAGAGTTTCTTGTGTAAAAGTGAATTTTAACCATGCTAAAATGAGTCAAGAAGCACTCATCATTTAGTAGATGTACCAGTAATGAGAAAAATTCGAGAAAAACTGTCATTCTTGATGTACAACTGGTTATGTTAATGAGAGTATGTGAGGTCTAACCAACACCAATGAAGCACTTTATTTTTCCCTATGATAATAACTTAATGCACTTGAATAGCACACAAAACAACTTATGTGAAAAAATGTGTCCAGAAATATTCCCTATGATCATATCCCTTTTTCATAACAATAAAAATGTGGTAAAGTTTGCTTCATTTGGTTTCACTTAGAGTAAAACTTTTCAGGAACGTATATAATACATTAAGTAACGAGCTTCTTTACACAAATAAGAATTGTCCTTCTCAGCCTCAGTTTGGTAAAGTGTTCACATGTTCTGTTGATTTTTAAAAGTGTTTCCATTACTTTTACAGTAACTGACATTTTCCCAAATCAGTATTGTCCTCTTCACTATCAGTTGGATAAGGTTTTACTGGTTCTTCTGATTTTTGAGTGTTTCTTATACTTTTTTAGTACCCTACATCTTCTAAGGATCATAGCCTTTCCAACTTCTGGATATAAGGTAGGCAAGGTTTTCATGAGTGGAAACATTTTTGTCAGGAAGATAACACCACTGATGACATTGGTTTCAATGGCTTATATAGCAACATTTTACTAGAATGACAAGTCTCCTGGAACGTAACCTTGTCGTTATTCAAGAGCCCTTGGTAACGATAAACTTCCTACACAGTTTTAAAAAAGACAGAGATAAGTTAACCTTTAGATTTATGAATATGAATAAACAGATTTTTTATGATTATTTAAGACAGGTATACAGTAATCCCTCAATCTAATGGACCCCAATATAACGGATTTCAGATTTAACGGACCAGCAAATAATAATACTTCAATTAATAATAATTACAAAAATAAAAAAATTCAAAGATCTCAAATGCCACACCATGCACATTTCATATCACACTTGTTTTTGGTAGTGTAGGGTGTACTTCCTTTGTTTCGGTCTCAGTGTGAATCAAGCATTCGTGCAGCCAGGGTGTATACAGAGAATTGTGACTTTTTTTGTTAAATAATTTTGCAATACTTACAATTCCAAATGGCATCAAGTGATAGAGGAGCTAAAAGAAAGCGTTTGAACTCTACATTTATTACCGTATGTTGTATCAAAACATGGTTACATTTGGTTTAAAGGACTTTTGGCATAAACGGACACTCCTTCCTCCCTATTAATTTGGTAAATCGAGGGATTGAAGTGAGAGTCCTTGGGGCTTGGATGTGGAATGAAGGCTCTGGTTTTGGTACATTGCACTTGACATCTAGAGAATGGATGCTTGTGAATAGGCCAGTGATTATTTTTGCTCACACTGTGTCACGAAAGCAGTAAAGGCAGTTAGATATTTATAATAAAAAAAATAAGGGTACAACAAATTCTGATAGGTAATAGAAAACTAAGGGCACAAAAATTCTGGTAGATAGTAAGGTAACAAGGCATAACAAGAGCATGCAGAGAACATCAGATTTAGAGTTACTATTATTTTTGAGCTGACTGAATAAAATTTTAAGCATGGCGGAACTGCATTTTATGTACATAGTTCACTGGAAGAAAATTCTGCTATCTTTATATCTATCTATATTTCTGATGCCTGTTCCCTCCTGGAACTCCCTCCAATGGGTGGCCACAGTAGTAGTCTTCATAACTAGTGAACTCCAGTGCTGCTGCATAGCCTTAGTGCCTCACCCTTAATAGACCACTGGTAAAGGGCAGCTCATGTGCAGTGTTTGCATAGGCTGCTACTAATGTTCCAACTGACTTATAGTACCTAATGCTCCTGCTGATAAAAATTCTACTGGTGAAGGTAAACTAATGGAAATATGAATTGATTTCCATTTAGAGATCTTGAAATTGAGCTAAAAGAATTTAATGAGATACTGTACAAACAAGTAGGATAGATGCCTAAGAGTCTGACAGACTGAACGAATTCTAATGTGGTGTGAAGGGAGTCTGACAGACTTAACTAATTGGAATGTGGTGTGGAGACTTTAATTTCCATTTTATGGAATGGAAAGAACGGGAAGCAGATGATAAACAAGATATATAACAGATGCAGTATACTGCCAATGTAAACTAGTATAGATATAAAATGTAAAACATTAATCTATTACAGTAGACATGTCTTGGCAGAAAACTTGGTCTCAGGTTAATGGAAACGTGTAGTTACTTATAGAACACACACTGGCAAGAAAACTACAAGCAATCTCAGACAGTTTAGATAATAAAGAAAAATGAACAGATACTGTGCCAAAGGTCAAGGGAAAGTTTGGATCATAACAACTCATAATATGATCCATTCACAGCACATACACACATTTACATACACATAGATGTATGTACATTAATACAACAGTAAATAAAAAAGATATGAAACAAAATGAAAGCATTTCTCACTTGACTGGAGACAGCTGTTATATACTGTAAGACTCTATCAGTAATGTGCTATTCTGAGCACTTGAGAGCCTTATGCATACATACTGTTCTATCATAATGACTGTCATGATATAGAAATAACATTTTCCAGTCATGGCCATCTTAGTTAAAAAAGAAATAGAATATGTGAAACAATGAAAAAATGAATCAAACCTCCTCAGTTGTTTGTAGACCTTACTCTTAAACTTTTCACTTTAGCAGCCCTAATATCCACTGTACACATTATGTGTGGGACATTCTTAGATATTCCAAAACTTATCTCCATAAGTTTGTCATTATGATGAATGTGATTTTCTAAATAGAATGATATACACCTCAAACTAGTGAAACAGTGTTTATGTGTGCTGCATGGCCCTCAGCTGCCAGGTTTATGAGGTATACCATGAGTACTGTCAGACATACCTAGTGAGATTTGGTATGACTGGAATTTTTTTATCACAAATATGATAACTAAGGTTTTTAACGCAGATATATATTGTCTTGTAAGGGTGTCAAAGCTTCACATAATATTGCATAACATGAGAGTGCAGATCACATATAAGGCCTCCAAGACATCTTCTCGTAAACTGATGAGTTTATCAAAAGAATTACTGTACTGTCATCTGGTTAAAGTATATAGGATGCCCCTACTAACATTCGAAGCTACATATTTTGCTTCGAGGCAGAAGTCATAGATTGAAGAATTTTTATTGTATATGTCTAAGTTCCAGTGAATAGATATCAAGTTACCATGTTGGATATGTAATGACAACAGTGATTAGGTTAAAGATTGAAAAGTTATATGAAAAGGGAAAGATGAAAGAAGGAAGACAGTAATACAGCTTTGCTGTTTGAGGAAAGAAGGAGTTAAAATGCTAGTCTTCTTGTGGCTGATGTGTACACAGGAACTATGGGAAGCAGCAACCAGATGGATATAGTGGATGAGTGCTTTGGTGGAAGGGACACATGCAGATAACTAAAGAGAGCATTTGCTGAAATAGGATTTGTAGAACAGGGAGGGGGCAGCAACATCACATTAGACAGAAAAGAATGGTTGGAGATAGAAGATGTCTGAAAAATTTATGAAATGGAACGCTTTTACTTCCACACTGGCTAATAGAAAGGTTGAGGAAGAGCCACCCTGTATGTTTGAGCAGTACTTCTTACTGGGGAAAATAGAATGCCTATGGATGTGAAATAACTGCTCTCAAGAAAAACTGATATGGATTACACTGCATTGTTCTGGCCACTGCAAATGTCTTCATTTGACTGTTCTAAGGTGGCATTGTCAGTGGCCTTGCTTACTGTCACTGTCCATGCATACTGTCAGTGGCCATGCTTATTATTTAGTAATGATTGTCACTGTTTGCTGAACCATGAGTTTCCCACATACTGTGACCTCAGAGATGAATGACAAGGTGTTGGAGTGATAGAGATCAATAGGTAATGCTATGCTGATGGTCTAGAGTGAATGGTAGGCATTGTTGGCTTGTTGCAAGTAGGATACTCTAGAAATGATTTGGTTTCGAGGTAGCATACCTGTGATAGCTGAAACTGAAGCTATTGGCACTGTAGACTGGATTGGACTGGAGAAGGCTGTGTTGATTGGAACTGTGCTTGTTGGCAATGTAGTCTGTTGTAGTCATTAGCTGGAAGACTGGGATAGCCATTGGGTTAGGAGATCGTTATTGAAGCTTTTGGTACTTTATACTGGACTGAAGTTAGCCATGATGACTGAAATTGAGGTCTTTGTGCTGCAGACTGGACTAGAATATCTGTGATGAATAGAATTAAAGCTGTTTGGGATTGTAGTTTGCTGTTCCCGTTGTGGAAAACAAGGATATCTGTTAAACTTGACATGGTGTAGCTTGGAGATACACTAGCATAGCCAGAGGCAGTCAGCTGGTAGCATCGTAAGCTGCCTTTCAGGAGAGGTAGAGAAAAGTGCATCAGTAGGAGGATAGAATGAAATGTTTCTGTCCTGCCCATGTGCTATGATTTATATATCCCAGTTGCTGTGCCTGATGGCTGTAATGTGTGCAGACCTATGAAATCAAATGAAGGATCAGGTGAGCACCTACTATTGACTTGCATCCCTGAGGATTTCAGTGCTACTTTGAAGAAATACACAGCTCATCTTGTTGATGTTATGATGTTACTAATCACAGGAAGTTCATATACTAGTGTTGACCAGAACACATAAGTATATCATCAAATGAAATAATGAGTTCATTCATACCATGCAAAACTAACTCGTCTTTTAAGAATTAATCATAGTGCACATACCTGCTCAGGAATGGGAAGACTGGGATAAATGTAAAAGATGTACACATTTATTTTATTGAAATTCTGCTGCTGGGGGAAAAAACACTTAGCATTAAAAGCTGGAATGAAATAGGTCTATGTAAGATGAGCATGTGTCTTCAGTTTATGAACATGGCTGGTGAAAGGAAACCATTGTGACTAAATCATGATGAATTTCCATTCTAGGCAACTGCTGGGAACTGAAACACCAAAATAGAAATAAAGAGCTGTGAATATTACCTATTGGCCATCTATTCCTTTATCATAGTCTATCACCATCAGGGATTCCCTTCTGCTGATTTAATGAATTCTTTTAATTTGTTTATACCAGTAGGGATTTAGGATAGCAGAACTGACAGCTCCTGGTGGGCATGCACAAGTGTTTTTCAATGCAACACCTCTTTGTTTAATTATTTCATATTTTTCACTGACATGTTTTGTGCTCAGTAGCTAGGCTTTTTAGGCTATTAAACACCTCTTAGTGATAGACCAAGTTATGCAGTGGAGTAACAGGCTTCTCACTGATGCTTTTCTACTGCTTTTTTTGTCAATTGTGATTGTTTGGCACCATTTTTTCCCTGTTCTTACTTTTAAGAAAGGGGTAACTGCCTCTCGGTTTGAGAATAACAAATATGCAGAATTCTTTATTTAGTGTTTCTTTTAAGGATATGGTGATGCATTGTTTATGGTTTGATAATTAAATCAGTGCACAAACTCTTTAGAGTTGTCAGTACATTACTGTACTGAAATAGATACTTGAGAAAATGTTTGAGGAAAATTTTGCAAGCACTACCCTGTTTTGCAGGAAAAGCAAGGTGATATAAATTTTTTCTTATTTATGGTATGAAATTTCATGATTTATATGTTGTGTGTGATGATAATTGATTTGTCAGATGATATAGTCATTTGCAGGTGATCATTATATATATAGTGTAATGAAGATTTTAATGCTGGCCTTTTCCACATGCTGCTTTCCCAGGGAGTGGACAAGCACTTGGGAACTGTCTTCCCAGCTCTGAGCCTGACGGTGAGAATGATTTATTCTAGTGCTCTGACGTAGTGTGTTAAGGTCTTAGAACTTTTTATTCTTATAACTTTTTGTATTCTTACTATTTGTTTTATTGCAATTTTTTGATAACTTTAGTAGATTCCCAAAACACATATCTGTAATATGATTATTTATACTTATGACATTAAGCATGGCCTAAGTTCCATACCCCTCGTACTTTTTTTTATCTACCAAATGATTTTAATGTAACATTATATTAAGATTTTCCATAGATTCACTTTTATTTCCTAAAAGCATTCTATAATTGAGCATATGATTGCTGTTTCACAGTAATGTCATTCATATATTTTTCTTCATTGCCATAAGCGTTTTAACTTTCACCCTGTATTCCTATTCAGGCCAATCTGTAAGGTATTTATGCTCCCATATGTGCAGACATTCCTTAAGAAAAAGTTGGAGGTTATTCCAGTAAGGCACAAGCACATTTGATTAACATTAGCTACCTTGGGGCTTTGGAAGGCTTCATAACATAATTATCTGTTATCAGATAAAGGATCAACACATACTCAGGAGTCTAATAGCAAGAGTTTTGTAGATTTTATTTTCTTTTAAATGCTTTTATTTAGAGTGTGAAAATACTTTGATTATCAAATTCTACCTACCAGATTTATAATTTGTGTGTAATTTTAAAGTTTATGTGTAGGTTTTATGAATTAAAAGAAGACAATGATCACTCCATGACAATTTCACTTTCAGATCAACTTGAATGATCGTATTAAAGTGGAATTGGTGACTGGTCAAGGCTCAAGGGTATCTGA
This sequence comes from Panulirus argus, assembly GCA_038088735.1. Classification (NCBI taxonomy): domain Eukaryota; kingdom Metazoa; phylum Arthropoda; class Malacostraca; order Decapoda; family Palinuridae; genus Panulirus; species Panulirus argus. The sequence continues at coordinate 7,611 of JAYMFT010374559.1, forward strand.
ACCCAAAACTTAGTCTTTCAGCATGAAGAGGCTGTAAATGACTTATAGATTTTTGGATTCTGGTTCACATGAAAAAATCACTGATTTCTCTAATTTTTTTTAACATTACAGAAAGATAAATCTGATAGGTTTAAAGAAGACTTAGATATTTAAGCACTGTTCAGGTTTTAACTGAGTTATGCTGGTTTGGTAAGTTTTCAGTAAGTTGTATTGTGCTGTAAATGAATATCCTGTAAATTTTTCAATTATTCATTCCAGTTAGTTTCCTAGTACCTGGGTATGATATTTTTGCTTTCCACATCCTTCTCCAGAAGGTATAGTACTTTAGGTACATTGGAGTGGAAATTGCAGCAGATGGAACCGAAGGTGCTAAACTGAATGATATGGTGGATGATAGGGGGAACTAAGGTCCTGGATATGTTAAGGAGCATGTAGGAGAGATAGATATCTGTTAGGGAAAAGATGGATATATTTGAAGGTGTAGTATACTGGGATCAACATGCTGTCAGTGGACTGAACCAAGGCATGAGAAACGTCTGGGGTAAACCTTGGAAAGGTTTATAGGGCCTGAATGTGGATAGGGAGCTTTGGTTTTGATGCACTACACATGACAGCTAGAGAATGGATGTGAGCGGATGTGGCCTTTCCTTATGTTTCCTGGCGCTACCTCGCTGTTGCAGGGGGTGGTGATGCTGTTTCCTGTAGGATGGGGTAGCCCTGGGAAATGGATAAAGGCAAGAGAGTGGATGGTTCTTTCTTCCTAGTGCTACTTTGCTAACGGGAAATGGCGATCAAGTATAATAAATACATAAATATAAATGAATATAGTAGTCACAACAGTATTGCTTGAGAGTGCTGGAAATGAAATGCCGGAGGATGATGTGTGATTTGAAATGGATTGATTGTATAAGGAATTACATTGTAACAGAGAAGTGTGGTAGTTGATGCATTCTGATTGAAAGGACTGATCATGGTACACTGAAATGGTTTGGACATTTGGAGATGATGAATGAAGAAAGGCTGACTAAGAGGATCTATGTGTCAGAAGTAGAGGGACAAAGGAGGAGAGACCAAGAAGTAGAAGGAAGGATCTAGAGAAGGAGGCTGTGGGCTATTGGAGCCTGAACGTTCTGGAGGATGAGGGCTTCTTTTGGATAAAATGAATTGTATCATTGTAATTACCTGTTTTTACATTACAAGGAGGGAGTTGTACACTCTTAGAGCTCTGTTTCTTAAACTTTCTTTCTCCAAACATTTTTTTTTAAACTTTAAAAATTTTACTACCAGTGTATTCTTTTCTCTCTCCAAACATCATTTTAAACTTTTGAAAACTTTACTACCAGAGTACAAGTAGGAAGAGAGGAGATTGAGTGGCTTCAAGTGAAGGTGGCCTGCAGCAGGGGCATGTGATGTCACTATGACTGTTTAGTTTTTTTATGGTTGGGATGGTAAGTGAGGTAAATGCAAGAGATTTGGAGAGATGGGCAAGTATGCAGTCTGTAGGGGATGAGTGGGCCTGGAAGGTGAGTGAGTTGTTTGTAGATGACAGAGCACTGGAGGCAGATTGAGTGAGAAATTGTTGAAGTTGATGACTGAGTTTGGAGGAGTTTGTGAAAGTAGGAAGTTGAGAGTAAATGTGAATAAAAGCAAGGTTATTACGTTTAGCAGGGCATAGGGACAGATTAGGTGGGGTGTGAGTTTGAATGGAGAAAATTCAAGAGGAAGTGAAATATTTAAGACCCGTGATAGTGGACAAGGCATTGAATGTAGCCATGGAAGTGGAATTAAGTCATATGGTAGTTGATGGGGCAAAGGTTCTTTGATCACTTAGGAATGTGTAGAAAGAGAGAACCTTATCTGGGAGGGCAAAAATGGTATGTTTGAGGGGATAGTAGTTCCAACGATATTGTATGGATTTGATGTATTGGCTTCAGATGAAGATGTGCGGAGGAGGTTGGATGTGTTGGAAATGAAATGTGTGGGAACAATATGTTGAGTGAAGTGGTTTGATCGACTAAGTAATAAAAGAGAGAGATGTGGTCGTAAGAAGAGTGTGGTTGAAAGAACTGAAGAGGGTTTGCTGAAATGGTTTTGGTCATATGGAGAGAATGATTGTGGAGAGGTTGGCAAAGAGGATTTATGTGCCAGAAATGGAGGGGACTAGGATAAGGGGATGACGAAATTAGAAGTGGAAGGATGGAGTGAAAAATTTTGAGTGATAGTTTCATTAACATGCAGGAGGGTGAAAGGCATGCATGGGAGATAGTGAATTGGAGCATTGCAGTATACAGGGGGTGACATGCCATCAGTGAAATAAACCAGGGCATATGAAGTAGTTGGGGGTAACCATGGAAAGGTCTCTGGGGCCTGTTTGTGGATAGGGGGCTGTGGGTGGTTTTGGTGCTTTACCCATGGTAGCTATTGAATGAATGTGAGCAAGCACGTCCTATGTTTGTTTTTAGAGCTACCTCACTAATATGGAAAACAGTGAATGAACTTGAAAAAATAGAGTAAACTGGCACTATATGTTACACTAGGGGCAATGTGCTGTCAGTGGACTGAACTAGGGCATATGAAACATTTAGGGGGAACCACGGAAAGGTCTGCTGGACTTGGTTGTGGTTATTGGGCTATAGTTTCAGTGCGTTACACAGCAGCAAGAGAATGGATGCGTCTGCTCCTAGCACTACATTTCTGACATGGAAATTGTGACAATTACGAAAAATGTACTGTTAAACTTAATTCCTCCAGGAGTTCCTTTTGTCCTTATGAAACTCTGCAGCACTCAGGAAGCCAGCCACATCTACTTGATTGGACCATAAGTCATAAAGTGTAGTGATACTTTCTGCATGTTTATACCGAGATAGTGCAGGGCATCTGTGTTTGGCATCTTCATTGTAGTTGTAGCATTGTGAGCATTAAGGGTTTTGGGAGGGGGTTAAATGTTATGAAGCTATGAAATTCTCTCATGGCTCATAGGACAACCCCATAGAGAAACTTTTTTCATTCTTCAGAATTTACTTTTCTGGCCTATTTTTTTAGATGGGATCCAGCATTCAGACTTTGAGTTTTAGAATTGTTATGTGTGACATTTCTTTAGTGTTTGAAAGAAAGTGCAAAGAAATTCTTTTACTTATTGTTTGCCCTTCTACTCCAGACATTACCATTTGGTTTTGATGTCTTTTCTAGCCTTTTTGAGTGATTCCAAAGAAGCTGTTGTCTGTGGATTTGACATTGCTTCCAGTCATTTGTAGGATAGATTGTCAAAATTCTTTTGATTTTTTTTAAAGAAACCAGTAAGTTCATGTAAGCATTAATGAAAACTGTTGATGGGCAGGGATCATTGTCTTTTTTTTTTTTAGGTGATATGACATGGCAGTGTCTTATGATTTTTTTTTTTTTTTTGAGCTTTAGGGTCAGAATGAAAAGTTCATGAAATTCTTGCACTATAAATATTACAGTTTACTGAAGTTTTAATGTGGTCTTTTTTGAGTAAAGGTTAATCTAAACCTGAACTTTCTTGCATAGAATGAGACTATTGAATTTTGGAATTAACCTGTTTTGATAAAGGAAACTTTCTCCATTAGAACAGTGTCCTTTATGTCCAGTGGAAATTCTTAAAGGTTCTCTTAACCTTACCAAGAATTACAAGGAGAATATTTGTCTCTTCATCAAGGCTAGGCTTCTGAAAGGCTTTATCAGTGAAGAACATTTGTAGTTGGATCAAGAATGTTGCAACCCCTTCCACAACCTGAACTGTCTGGTAGAGCCTATGAAGTAAAGAAAGGGCTTCTACATGTTTGTTGTTGGAAGAGATGATCAAAAGCAGGTCCTTCTTATTTTGAGAAATACCTTTATTTGACTGTTTCTGTGTTTAGATCTGGTTGACCTTTTTTGTTGGAATTTAGGTATACCACCTTCAGAGGAGGAGGATCCAAAATTGGGGCCAGATTGTCAGTAAGGGTAAGTCTTTTCAATAAGTTTTTCTCAGGTTTTTCTGTCAAGCCCCTCTTTCTTATTGGGGGTATGTCCTTAGTTGCTAATAGGCTCTGTCCTTACAAGAAAAATGTAGGTTTGGTTTTGAATGATAGGAAACCATTTCTCCTCAGGTGGCATGGCAGAACCCCATGAGCATCCATATATTTTTCATTCACTTTCTTTTCCTCTTTCTTAAAAAAAAAAAAAACTTTACCTGATTACTGACAGTAAAATGCTTGAAGTATAGACATTATAGTCAATTGTGGGAGTGTCTGGCTATTTGGTGTTATTTTACAATGCCATAACATTAGAAACCTAGATGGGTTGCTGTATGGTTGGTAGGTTGTTGTGAACAAACATCAGCCAGCCTCAAAGTGTGTTGTGTTGGTTGAAGGGGTTGAATCCTCTTAGATATGCCATATTTTCAGTATAAGATGGTATTTTAACCTCCCACTTTGCTGATTTTCTTTCATGTACTGTAGGGCTTTGCTTACAGTAGAGAAATAGTTTCTCATCATTTAGAACTTTCATTGCTGCCTCCTGTCTTGTACCTTTTGCAGATTCTTTCTGGTGTTATTTTACCTCCTTTCTTCACATCACCATGAGTATCTTTTTTATTTTTCCTTTATTGCTCTGCTTTCTATCTGTCTATATCTCTGACGCTTGTTTCCCCAAGGGGGTGGCCACAGCTAAAGAGTATCTTTAACTGGTGAACTCCACTGCCACTTAGCCTTTCATGCCTCAACCTTAACAGGTCACTGGCAGTGGACAGCTCTGATGCAGTGTTTCCAGAGGCTACTACCTAATGTTCTGACTACTTGCACCAAATGTGTTCACCTACCAACCTACTATATCCACCTAATGCTCGTGTATAATGTTCCTACTCACTACTTCTACCAAATGTTTTTACCAAATATGCCTGCCTATTGTTCCTACCTACTACTTCTATCTGTTGATTCCATCATTTTGCCAAAACACAGGGCTAGTGCATAGAGCTCACCACAGGAAAATGAAGAATAAGTTGTATGAATTAATTTTTGTCAAGTGTTTACAGCAACCATGCCTGTAATATTTTTGTTATGATAGGGTATACATAATATTTGTTGCACGGTGGGAAGAACTGTTTTTAGTTGACAGGCATTAGATCATATACACCCACAATTAATTTTCATCTTAGAAAAGTGTCAAAGACAGTTAAAAGTCATTAGTTTGCAGACAGTGATTTGTTGTATGAATGTTGCGTGAATAAATGTATCTGCCATCAATCTCAAGGGATCAAGCACACCAAGAAATAGTATTTAGGAATGTTGTACTGTTTCTATGGGCTAGCTTTCTTTTTTAAGCTTTAAAAATATTGATAATCAGCTGGAAGTTTATACTTTAATTATTTTTTTTTATGAAAATTGTCTGCTGTTTGTTAGAGCAATGCTTAATCAGTCACCCACACCAAAGATATTTCATCAACTAAGTCTTCCCAATATAGATTTGAATACTTTTTCAATATTTCACGTAGCTCGTCATTTAAGGTTGGTTGATTAGCTTCCTTGATATTTTAAATTATTCATTTTCATAGAGAATTATTTCAAATTTCTGGGTGATAGATTATACTCAGTTGCTAACGCTTTGAATTGCTAATTTTTTTTACTTTACTGACAAACTTTATTTTACCTTATTTAATACATACAAGACTTAGTTTTAATTGTGTTCATTCATTGCAGGTTTTCAGGTATTGGAAGCTGCACCTGACAGCCATAAGTTTAAACTGACAATGTTTCAGCCAACGGACCCTCCACATTTCTACAGAACTGTTCGCAAAGAAATGAAATTATTGAAAACTTCCCTTCCTCCAGGCATATGGGTCAGGGGTTATGAGGACAGGATGGTAGGATTATCAGATGTTATGATGTATATGTGTACTTTAACACAAAATTCTCTCTCTCTCTCTCTCTCTCATCTCTTTTATTTGAAATGGGTATGATATTTAATTTTTTCCTCTCTTAGCACTAAACTGTACAATGATTTATTTAACATTTCAGATGTCTTTTAAAGTATTTTTGCACACTCCTTTTGTACATATGGAGAAACTTCATTAAGTCCATGCATCATATAGGGATCATGATCCTTTAGTAGCCTATTTATGTTGTATCTATATATTTCAAGGCTTTTCAAGTCCCCTTTCCCACCCCATCTTATTAGTGTCAGGGTTACAGTGTTCTCCCCTGTGATTACATTTCTGGACTTATTATTCAGTTCCTCACATTTTTCCTTATCTTTTCCAACAACCTGCATTGATAAATCCCTGAACCTAAGTATCTGTTCTTTGCTTAATGTTTAGCTCTTGAAAAAATGGAACAGTTTTGGATTAACTCTTAAACAGGATGTTTCCCAGAGTTTCTTTTCTCCTCCCCCTGCTTTATTTTCCTATCCTCATTCCTCAGTCTCTTAAATCTTTCAAATCTTTATCGTCTCTGTTGCTTACCTTTTCGAAGTCTTTATCAAATGAAATCACTCTTTTCTGACCTGCATTCTCTTTACTCTGCCAGTATTACCTGTATATTAACCCTGTCATTCTAGATTTCACAAAATATGTGATAGTGTGTTATGTTCAGGCTGTGGAATTTTGTCTTCCAGGTTTGTGTTCTCACGAATATTGTTAGCTTAATTTAGTTAACACATTTGCATCTTCTCTCTGAATTTGGTTTCCTCTCTGATCCTCACTGCATGGACATATTCAGAGACCATCACTTTTTCTAAGGGGCTTCATGTATTTTCTGTTTCCAAATTGTACATTTAATGATAAGACTTAGTGTTAAATGTTTATTAACATTCTGTCTCTAGTGACATTTAAGCTCAGAAGTTTTACTATACTCATTGTAAGAATATGCATATCCTTACTCTCTCCTTTTTAAATCATTATTGTTAAAACCCTCATGAGTAAGAATATGCATATCCTTACTCTCTCCTTTTTAAATCATTATTGTTAAAACCCTCAAGAATTCAAATTATACCACCTCTTACAGTGCCTTTTGTACTCCCCTGATTGAGTCCTCAGTTATTTTCTTGAAAAAAAGATACTGGGGCATTAAAACTGTCTGGAGGAGTGTAAATTATAAAACAATAATGCAATATACTCCTGTTGCAACTTTCCTGTTATATAATGTGTAGGTGAATCATCCACTAGTATTTTCTAAAGCTAGATTGTCACATACCAAGAAGGTCAAGATGTATCATGAAAGCTTGAAATAACTTTAACAGTACAGCCTAGAAAAAAGAAGAAAAAACACAATATGATTTATATAAGATCAATAAGACTTCAAAGAAATATATGAAAAAGGCATTATACAAAAATAGTCAAGAGAATGTAAGAAAGATGGGGTAACTTCGGTGTTTTGCCCAGTGAAATCTGAAATCAGCAGGGAATGAATTAAACCTTTCAGAGAAGTCTGGAGAGATGGCTAAGATTTGTTTACAAAAATTACGCATTGTAAACAGATTAAAGGAAACATATGGTCAGTTCTACATGCCAGCTTTGACTCTTGGCAAAATTTTAGTTATAGTTAGGTACTCTTAGGTACTTGTAGATACTCTCTTCAAAGACACTGATGTCTATCTATCTATCTTTCTATATCTCTGATGCCTGTTCCAACTGGAATTTCCTCGTGGGGATGGCCAGGGCAATAGAGTCTCCATAACTGGTGAACTCTAGTGCTGCTTCTTAGCCTTTAGTGCCTCACCCTTAGCAGGCCACTGGCTGAGGGCAACTCTAGCACAGTGTTTGCAGAGACTCCTACCTAATGTTTGTACTGACTTCTTTTACCTAATGCTTCTGCTTAATGTTCCTACCTACTACTTCTATCTACTGCTGCTACCATTTTGCCAAAGGCAGGGCTAACACATAGTGCTCACTGGAGGAAAGTCTAGAGTTACGAAGAATAAGCTGTGAGAGTTGAGTGTTGTATAGTGTTATTTATGACAAGGAGAGATTGTTTTCTGTGGACAGAATGCCAGTAGTATGTGTGTTTGTGTGTGTATGTGTGTGTGTGTGTGTGTGTGTTTTAAAAAAGCTCCAGTCACAAACAAAAGTCCACATTGAGGCTGGGCCTTAATTGAAATATAGAGAATTTTGAAATTGAAAAAGAAAAGACAAGGGAAAGTATTTATGAATTTTTGAGAAAGTGAAAGACCTGTTTCTTGAAATTTGCAAGGTCATAGTCATTGGGAAAGACATGGGAAGGTAGAGAGTTCCAAAGCTTCGACGAGTAGGGAAAGAAGCAGGTATCAAAACGGCCCACTCTTGAGTTGCTGATGGCCACACAATAATCATGTGATGCAGCAGCTTGCTGAGTATTGTGTGGTCTAGCTAGTGTTGGGGGAATACAAGTAGCCAGCTCTCAGGAGCAAAACCCAAAGTAATGCATATAGAAGAGGGAAACTGAACCAAATTTGCGGAGTAGGGGAAGGGGGTCAAGTTTGGAAGTTAGCCTGGGACAGTTTTTGAATCTGACCACTTTTGATTCAACTCTGTCAAGTAAGGAAACAGAGCTTGAACCACCCCAAATGTGAGAGCAGTATTCCATACAAGGATGAATCAGTCCTTTGTATAAATGGAGCAACTGTTTAGAAGTTTTGACATCTATACAGGACACCCAGTTTCTTAGAGGCAGACTTAGCTATTCCTGTAATGTAGGGTTTTCAAGAAAGAGCGGATGTTACAGTAATACCAAGTATGTTCATTGAGTCAAGAGGTGGAATTACAGAACCGTTAAAGGAGAGATGAGAGTTGTGAGGAGTTTTTGATAGAGACATGGGTAGAAATTGGGTCTTGGAGGCATTAAACATAAGATTTTGTGTACCCCATTGAGTTATCGTGTCCAAGTCTGAGTTTATTGTGGAAGCTGTGTCAAGGCGAGATGCAGATCGAGCGAGAGAAGTTGGAGCAGAATTCAAGGATTTGGAAGAATACAGTGTTCATCTGCGTATGAGTGCATTGGATTATTTGTGGAGGAGAGGACCTTGTTGAAGAAAGGAAAGAAAGTGTAGGGGACAGGACATACCCTTGAGGGACACCACTGTTGATGGAGAAAAGGGAGGAGGCTGATCCATCAACAACCACAGAGATAGATTGTCCAGAGAGGAAGCTAGATATGGAAGAACAAAGTGAGGGAGGGAAGCCAAAAGAGGAGAGTTTGGAGATGAGACCTGATGCCACACCCAGTCAGAAGCCTTAGATATGTCAAGGGCAACTACATATGACTCCCCAAAATCTTTCAGGGGATGATGACCAGACATTAATAAGATAGGAAAGAATATCACCAGTGGATCTCGCCTTATGGAAGCCATACAGGTGATCAGAGAGATGACTGATTTTTTAGGTGTATAAGGATATGGGAGTTGAAGAGGGATTTAAAGACTTTGGAAATGGTAAATGTCAAAGCAACAGGACGATAGGTAGAGGGGTCAGAATGATCACCCTTCTCAGGGATGGGATGTATCAAAGCATGTTTCCAAGGAAAAGGATGAGACAGAAAGAAAAGACAGCTACCTGGGTCAGAGGTGTGCAACTTGACAACCACTGAAGTGCTGGGTAACTACGGAGCTGTCACTGATCCGCCTGATCCCCAGGTGGGTAGTATTAGTAATATACCTCCGTGGTTGTTAGCTGCCTACCAGCTACTACCTACTTGAGGTAAAGCATGTTTATCAGATTAGAATTTTGTGGAAGAAACCTACAGCTTTCTATGTAAGTATTAGAGAAAATTATAGCCCTGCAAAGGAGACATTTGGAACCTAAGTGACATAAACTTTCATTTTGACAGGATAATATGGGATGAGATTATTGAATGACAGCATGTGTAAATTGGAATGACTTTTCATAAAAACTTAGATAACCACTTCACATTACTTTATGAGATGACAGGTTGAACCTTTGTAATCCGTCAACCTTGGGACCTGACCACTGCCGGACCTCAGAAAATGCCAGAAAGCAGACAGTGACTCCTAAGGGAACCCCTATGTAAACATATGCCCAACCCCTAGTCTTGCCAGCTCATACCTCATACATATTGTTGTGTTATCAAAGGTAGAACAGAGCTTAAAGCCCTAAATAATACAACCAAAAATGCTTCCAAACAAGGTTCTGCTTTGGGGTGTGCTGAAAAATTATATAAAATCAAAAATATTTAACACTTTGGAGTCAAGGCCAACAGAATTAAGCCATGTCCACATTATCTGGCAGTTCCCAGTGGGCTGTTCCCTCAACAGGCAAAGTCTGTCGGGCATGCCTGTGTTGTTGTCCACACTGTTGAGGTGGTTGAGCAGTCAAGTCGTAAAATAGCCTGTAGGTGGTCGGCAGGCCACGAGTGCGGTATCACCATGCGCAGAAAAGTTGAAAGGAAAAAATAATGCTGTGTAGCATATTGATTGCTGTGTGCATAAGAAAAAAAGAACAGTGCAAAAAACTATATGGTGTAAGAAATGGTAACTTTTTGTGGCTGGCAGCACCGTTGCTCCAGACCCGGCGTCAAACCACCAGGCAGTGTCTGATTTCCCTCAACTATAGGCAAGGGAAATCCACTGATTTGCCTGTCACAGTTGCCACAAAGTGTTTGATGATGGACTTAACACTCGTGCCTGCTGGGCTTTGCCCAATAGTGTGGATGCTCCTTTTGCTCCTTTACAGTGTGCTGTAGCTTCATGCACAAAGTAATTTTCAAACCATTCAAGAAAAAGTTTAGTTGTCATCCACCCTTCTTTAGTACCACGGTAGATAAGTGGAAGAATTTTCATTCCTTTAAAGGCCCTTGGGTGAACGCTCTTATCAGTTACCATCACCATGGTTTCATGTATTCCTGCAGCATTACTGCAGCCAAGAATTATTACCCTATCTTTGGAATCCTTACCCCAGAGGAGACTCCTCAATTCTTGGGCAAGGGTTTTTTTGTGGCATACAGCGCCAGTACAGGGCAGATTCGTCAGCATTACATACTTATTCTGGGGCTAAGTTTTCCATTGCCACCAACTGTGCAAATTCATCCACAAAATTTGTCACAGCTAAGCATCTCCCCAGAAATGCTTACACCTTCAATATGTCGGAGCTTAAACCAATATATAATTGCACTGTATGATTCTGTATATCTGGCACCTTTCAAAGTTTTCCGAAACTTTAAACTTTTCTAGCTTTCATTTTCAGCAAAAAACTTAAAGATCAGCTCCTTTTGTTTCTTGAAGTCATACACAGTTGACGATCCAATCTCATAGTGCTCAAAAAAAAGTCTTTACAGAAGTTCCTTTATCTAATTTTCTCAGTAACGCCACTTTTCCAAGCATCAATAATGATTTTTGTTTATGCCTGTTAGCACTATAACCATCTTCTGCACCTCTTGGACTAAAGTACAGCTAAATATAAGAAATTAACAGGACTGTTAATTGCCTCGGCTGCAGTGTAAACAGATTTTCACGCCTTATCACTGCTGACTTGCTAAGAGTGCCACCCTGGTGGCCGATCCACAACTTAATGGTGGCAGATTCAAAGTGTGCCAGAGCATGGGAGTTGCAGGAGCACAGAGCGCCGGATTAGGGAGGTACAACTTTACTGTAAAAGAAACAGCTGATAGTGTAATTTTAATTGAAAGAAAATATGAGGGAAAAGAAAGACACCATAAAGCAGAAAGCAGTGAATTAATTAAGGAAGAGAATGGAAAAAGAAATAAGAATTAGCAGTGTGCAAGGAAAGGATAGATGTGTTAAAGAAAAATCATATCAGAAGACCTGTCAGCTGGCACTTGTTGGCAGCTGTCTTAGTTTTTCAAGTTTGATTTGTTTGATAACTTTTTTAATTATCTATTATTTTGGGTTATAATAAGTTATTTCAATACATTTACTATTTTTGTGGTATTTCAACAAGAAGGTTTTCTCTTATAATTGTTTCATAGAATAATGTGTATCAGTATTTCATCCAGTCTAATGAGTTTGATACTCACTGTTTTCCATTATATTTTCCAATAGACACCCTTATATTGGTCATTGCACTGGTTTCTTTTATTTCACTAATATTACCACTTCTTTTAATGATATTGTACTTGCTGATTCCTGATGTTTCCCTATTTTTTATTAGGAATAATCACATAGACATTGTACACTTCCTAAAACTGCTTTGATTTTTTTTTCAAATATTTCTGCTAGACATTTTTTATTGTTTTGTGTCCTATGAGTTCACTACACATTCAAAAATTCTTCGGTAAATTTTGGTATGGTATTTCTTTGTAATTCATGGTTTGTTTGAGGTTTTATAATGAACGGTTGTAGGTATTTGTTGATGCTACAGGTAGGAACATTTAGGCAGGAGTATTAGGCACAAACTTTAGGTAGGAACATTGTATAGAAGTGGTCAGTGGGAATATTAGGTAGGAGACTCTGCAAACACTGCACTAGACTTACCCTCTGCTAGTGGCCTATTAAGGGTGAAGCATTAAAGGCTAATAAGTGGCACTGGAGTTCTTTAGTTATGGAGACTGTTGTTGTGGTCACCTCTTTGAGGGAGTTCCAGTTGGAACAGGTGTCAGAGATATAGGTAGATAGCTATGGGTGTCAGAAAGAGAGAGAGAGAGAGAGAGAGAGAGAGCAAAGAGTATGTGGAGGGAGGAGCAGTCCTCCATCCATTTACTACTGCATGGTGTTACTGGACTGTGCCTTTATAGGGTTACACCACAAGTTAAAGAATCACTTTCAGTGAGGCTGTGGATGAAAATGGGCACAGTCTTGTTGAGGAGTTTCTCAGCCCAAAGAGTCCATCATTTTCTTTTCACTGATTATAACATGGGCTTGAAACTTCAGGAACCCTGTAGAAGGGGTCCAAGAGTTACATTATTCTTGACTACCTACTTGATAGGAATTTTTCTCTTCTTTGAAAGTTTTATCATTATTGTTCTCTAGGTGCTTTGTTAAGATAGTACAGCAAAGGTGTAGAGCAGTCATGCAATCATGCCATAATGAAACCATTCATAAGAATCAGACTTTTTCCAACAATTTTGATTTCATAATGTTTGAATGTAATATTTTGATATTGATGACAGAAATTTTTAAATATATGGCACAAGAAATAATGAAGATATTTTCAACACTTACCAGAGACTGGCAATTTCTTTATAAAGTGATTTTGTAGGAAGGTGTCTCGGAGTTGCTAGAAGGGAAAAGGAAGGTATGTTGGATCATATGCCTTACCCCCCCCCCTCCCTCCCCCCCTCTCTCTCTCTCTCTCTCTCTCCCCTTCTTCTTGAAGCTTCTTCTTCTTCTTCTTCTTCTTCTTCTTGAAGCTTCTTCTTCTTCTTCTTCTTGAAGCTTCTTCTTCTTCTTGAAGCTTCTTCATCTTCTTCTTGAAGCTTCTTCTTCTTCTTCTTCTTGAAGCTTCTTCTTCTTCTTGAAGCTTCTTCTTCTTCTGCTTCTTCTTTCTTCTTCTTCTTCCTTCTTCTTCTTCTTTCTTCTTCTTCTTCTTCTTCTTGAAGCTTCTTCTTCTTCTGCTTCTTCTTTCTTCTTCTTCTTCCTTCTTCTTCTTTCTTCTTCTTCTTCTTCTTCTTCTTCTTCTTCTTCTTCTTCTTCTTCTTCTTCTTTTTCTTCTTCTTCTTCTTCT
>JAYMFT010374570.1:0-21212 GCA_038088735.1 Panulirus argus
CTTTGGAACTCTCTACCTTCTCATGTCTTTCCCAATAACTATGACCTGGCTCATTTCAAGAAACAGGTTTTTCACTTTCTCAAAAAATTTGAGAGAGAGAGAGAGAGAGAGAGAGAGAGAGAGAGAGAGAGAGAGAGAGGGAGGGGGGGCAGTCCTCGCTGTGTCATCTAGGCCTCTTTCTGTCCCAACCTCCATAGAATGACATCCATCACCACAATTGCCTTAAACCAACCAATGCTCATACAAACTGATACAAGAATAGTCCTATGCCTACTACTGTGAATGTCATAAACAATTCATGAATAACTGCATAACTAAGCAAGGAAACAGCTCAGTTTTCTCTTAGTTATATTTACGTCAACCCTTATATTAATGTAATTCAATGAATATGAAACTATTTATCACCTAATATGCACCATTAAATCCATAATGCATTTTAACCACAATATTATTAAAATTCAATCAATGTATAACTTTTCATCATTTAATGTGATGCATAATGTATAAACGATAGACTTTGCTCTATAAAACTTCCTGTACTGTGCAGATGTAACTCACTCATGTGCTTATCTAAAAAGTAGACATATCCAGCCTCACTTTGATTTCAAGCTCTTTTGTGATTAATTAACCAGTCACTATTGTGACCTCCCAGCTCTGTAACATCTCAACTGTATATTCTCAGCCAAATGACAGCCTAAATTCAATAACCATTTTTATTTCATTATTTGTATAAACAAAGGTGTATGTAACAATGCAAAAAGCTAATGTATAAATAAAGGTGCATATAACATTGCAAAAAGCTAACTGTGAAAAAAGGGGCATAAAAACTATCCTTATACACTTTACATAACAATCCCAGGACTGAGAACTCCTATTCATCAGTGACTGAGTGTTCAAACTTGGTGAATTGTGCACATGTAGTATGCTGTTATGGAATGAAGGGTAATCACTGTTATTTAAAAACAAGAAGAATACATTCAACTGTATCTCTGTTAATTGTAATGGTTGATAAACTTGATTCATATACAATCTGTCACTGTGTTCTAACGCACATGCAAATTTCATAATTCAAATACTTAATATCCAAATTCACTGTTCACTACTCTAGTGTTTCAGGCAGTAATCTTTCAGATAAACATTTTAGGCTAAAGATTGATAGGAGCATAAAAACTGTCCACACATACTTTAAATAACAATCCTAGGACAGAAAACTCAATTTTGTCACAACGATCGAGTGTTCAAACTTGGCAAAATGTGTGTATGCTGTATGTTGTTAAGTAACAAGTATTTCAGGATATCAATTATTGAAGCAAAGGGTAATCACTCTCACTTAAAACGTGATGAAAACACTAAGCTGTATTTTTGTTAACTGCAATGGTTGATAAACTTGATTAATACATTTTCTGACATTTTGTACAAATGTACAAGCACAAGCAAATCTTATAATTCAAATACTAATGAAATTAATTTTTCATTACTCTCAAGTTTCACGCAGTTACCTTTTAGATAAACATCTTAAAACTAATTAAAACAAGTTTTCTTCTAGATGCCACTAGTAGCAGGTATTCCACTGAAGATGGATCACATACCTTACGTTTGAAGGAAGACAATTTTTCTACAACACCCCCAAGTAGAGACGAGATATGAGAGGCACTGCGGTTGTCTGTGAAAAGGACACGCTCTAACTCCGTTACCGCAGAAGTTACATGACAAACTTCTCTGTCTAAAGTCTTTTGAGCCAAGCGGAATTTCTTGTTGAGAACATCATATGGTACCTACATAAAAAAAAGAGAAAAACTGTTTCAAGACTGCATTCTCTACCATAATCATCTTGGTGAAATATGAAATTTAGATGCTAATGAGTGCTTTCTTACAAGTACTTTTACCTTGCAATTACCTGCTACTGAGGCAGAATCACATGAATTGAGAATAAAATGAGTGGTAGATGTTCATTAATGGCAGTTGTATGAACAATCAGCTCAACATGTTCATTAGGGTGAGAATGAGTAAGAGTGAACTGGAAGTACCAAGTGGATATGTATGTTTTCCACAAGTAATTATTTCTAAGATGTTTCTAGAATGGAAAAATGTGCCTAGTAGTGCAGTAACTGGAAAGAAGCAAATAATCAATAATCATTCTAACTACTAACAAGTGAAAGTGCATACTAGAGACAGACACCAGGTACAATTTGAATTACATATACTGCAGTTAGGATACTGATAAAGATATGGTTATGGGGTAAGAGAAGAGATTAAAGTTTTTGATGACTGAATAGTACATGAAAAAAATATTTGTGCTTGAGATTTATGAGCCCATATGTGAATCATTACTATATGAATCAGATATATCTAGGGAAAATGTGTTTTGAAATTTTGGAAACCATTTCTCTCCTGAAGGAAAAGTCCTGTGAGCATGAGAAAACTTGCTCACACAAGGGCTGAAAAACTAATTTACTGCCTAAACAGGGTGCATGCACTAGGAATATCAAATATCACGCTTCTTAACCTTTTCTGAGGCTGTCTAATACTCTCATTCCTAGCAATTCAGTAACAATAAAATAATGCTCCATAGGCCATAACTTATTAGCACACAGCTGAAGGTGGTGTCTTCTCGTAACAAACCAATATCACCCACTACTCACTTCATTCTGCCCTAAACCTACTATTAGGGCTCGGAAATAGTTTTGGAAAAGGACAGAGGGGACAAAAGAGATGGGAAAATAAATGGATGATTATATATGGCTCTATCTTTAGAAAGACTTTCTTGTGTTTCAAACCTTATGTTTCACACCTCTAGACTGAACCCTATGAGCACACCCACAGGAAAGTGGTGGGACGGACCTTGAGAAAAAATGAGCCTTTGGCTACAATTTGGCTTCTGATCTTGATTGTTTTTTTCTCAAGGTGGCATATCAAGTGACACTAAAGGGAGACTGACTGGATCTAGCCAGAGGCATCACCTAAACAAGTGCTTGTCATATGCAATCAACCTCTTGCCTATCTCATTGAATCAGAAATTTCTTAACTAGCCAAGGTAGGAGCCAATTCCCTTATAACACAGATTGTAACAGAAATACTAATATTTTGGAAAAAAAAAAAGTTCCTTGCAAACAAAGGCTTGAAAGGGGCTGAATGAACAAGTAGAAATGCTCCTATGTAATCTTCCAAGACACTATGGAAATTTTGCAGAGTGATGAATAGACTAAAAGGATACTGTTCCATAAAAGTTTCCCACAGCTGTATTAAACATGGCTATTACTTAATTTCCCTATCTCATAGAGTAAAGATGCAGGTCCCTTCTTCTTGCTTGGATAGAATAATCATCGCCAAGTAGATCAACTAGTATACCATCAGTACACTAGTCGAGGCATATGGATTTTTCATAAATGAGGATGGCTAACATTTATTTCTCATATCTCCAAGTAATGATTCTGGGATTATGAGAGATCATCTTTTATGAACAAGATCCTCCAAGGTCACCAAGAGCTGTACGTTAAATGTACTGTGGCTATCTGAGTAGTTAGTGGCTGAAGTACTAAATGAAAACCCAATGAGGAATAGAACATTCCTTAGGTAAACCAGTATTGAAAAAGGCTATGCTAGCAATTACTCTATTATCCATCAAGCTAGCCAACAAAAGGATACCTTTATGACTAACACTAGTTTAATGACATACACGTACCATTAAATATTCAATTATGTAGTCAGTTCAAATAATGCTAATGACAGAGCTGCTGAATCAATTAATTTGTGTAATTAGATAACTCAGTCATGGTAGGAAGCTAATAAATGGTTCAAAGCCCTGAACAGCTGCACTATGATCACAAGACTTGCATAGCATAAGCCAGTTCTCCAGGGTCTTCCACAGGTGGGCGTATGATACTGATAGCTAGTTTGTGACACCTGTTATCTACAATAAGCTTTCTGGGTAGATAATGAAGAGTGCAGTTGTAGGTTGGGTAAGGACAACTGTTGAGAGTGATGGGTTGGAGTGAAGGCATCAGTATGTCTGCCAGTTGACTGCAGTGAAGAATGATTCCTATGACTGGAATATGATAGAGCTGTGTAGCACAAAGCTAAGCACCAGAGAAAACTAATGTTCAGGGCAAAGGCATACAGGGTTGTATTGCTGAGCAACAGACAATCAATAATTTGCTAGCTCAAGCACACATGGCTACACTTCAGCACTGCTTTGGAGAGCAGTGAGCGAACATCCTTGGGAAGGACAGGGCTGTACTTTCTTTCTCTGTGATTTATGGGTAACTGACAGGTATTTTTCCCGACGCTAGTTATAGTTGCAAGTGCCAAAAAGCAAATCTGAATGTGAAAAAGTGTGCCCTTTAATTCAAATGAGGATGGGAAGAGGCAACCTGTATACATATGGTTGAAGTAGTCATGTTATGAGCAGGCATGTATATGGTTGCAGAAATTAGGGGTTGAACATTACAATATCTTAATATTATTACTGCAATATGTATGCTTTAAGAAAAATGCTGCAAGAGAAATTAATAATAAAACAAAAAATCTATTAATTTCTATACTATTTTTGAATCTATATGTTTTAAAGAAAAACTGTTATCTCTTTTCTTTCTAGCAAATAAGTTGAACCTATTGATGACTACACAAAGACCTTTAGCAAATGGCTTTAGAATAACTTTTTAATTTTAATTATTACCATATTACAAGTAACGAAGATCTGAAACAGAACAGTAAGACTAAAAACATATAAAGTCAGTTTACTGGTAGTGTGTGTGTTTGCATGGGTGAGGAGGTCCTCAGAGTGACATTTGAGCTCCTGTGCTGCTTCCAATTCTGGATTGCTTAAACAAATTCTTAAAGTTAATCGTTCATGAGCAAAATTAAGTTCGTCAGTGTAAGTGCTACTGCTGTATCACTTAGCATTTAACTGTAGCACAGAGCAGTACATATGAACTTTTACATCCTAACATCTAAACACAAATTTTTACGTTCAATCATTCTTACACAAAAATTAATACCCATATACATAAGTGTTACAGTTTCACTCCTGGGCTGACATGTATATCATTGTTGTATAAACTAATTTATCTACTTTGCATTGTTTATCACCCTTAGAATCATTTTCTTGACTATGTGAATTAAAAATGGTTTTATTTCACACATTCTTAGTGTCATTTATGGCTTACTGTTTGACTTGTATATACTGACTGACTTGCATCAATCAGTTTGCTGTTTCCCTTGCAATTTGTGTTTGTCTTCCTCTCTTTATGTGCACTACATTTTTCTCTGTCTATTACTCATCCTATCATAAATTTGTATACATGCATATCACTTATGCATTCGTGGACTCTGGTTGTGAACACTAACATCACTAGTAGATGTCCGAGTATATACGTACATATGCATACACAAACACACACACATCCCTGTGTGACTCTGTTGCCAGCGAGAGGGAGGGCTCAGGTAGTAAAGTAATGGCCCCTCCCATGACCCCTGCAAATTTAAGGCATACTCCTCTCACTACACTTTATTGTGCAACTCTGCCACCAGTGAGAGGGAGGGCTCAGGTGGTAGTGTATTGGCTCCTCCAAATACCCCAACTAACACAAGGATTATCCCATCCCCTACCCTTGGAGCAACCCATTAGGTAGTAGGTTATTGACAATAGCCATCCAGGGTGGTACTACCATCCTGACTGAGGAGCATTAAAGTGGTGCCCAGAATCATCTTACACTCTCCATGTCAGGATTCCTGGTCTTATTTATGTCTCATCAAAATGGGACTACAGGGCTAGTCCTACCATCATCTTACAAGCACCACACACCTGATCAAACCTTGCTCATTACTATTACTTTTTCACATAAGCACTCTTGCCAATTCCAGTCTGCTCAAACATTTATAAGCATCATAGTGAGAGTGTTCATCAAATCTATGGCCCCTAGTCCCTGGCATAAGGGGGTGCTAAGAATCTCTGAGTTTCAGTCTGACACTACTGCCAATGAGAGGGAGGGCTCTGGCAGCAGTAGTTCCAGCCCCTCCAACAACCTTTCCATCTTTGTTAAACATTCCTCTTTTTCTATTCACTACACCAACATTCATGGTCTCCCTAGTAACCTTCCAGTTGAACACCATCTGTCTAGTACCTCTCCTAATATCTTACTTCTGTCTGGGACACAGTTGTCTAATGACATTCTCACTAGTCCCTTTCTCATATCTAACTGCAATCTCCATTCACGATTCTGAGTAGAAGGTGGTGTTTGCACTTATTCCAACATAAACACACCTGCTGCATGCCTCAAGTACCTTGAGTCTCCAAGCTTTGATGTTAGGTGGCACAAAAGTCTGTCTCCCTACGACGACACTTGTCTTCTGTTTCGCCTATTGCTCTCCTAATTCTACAAATATTATATCCTCCTTTGACTATCTAAGCTCCTGCCATGAGACTGTGACATCCTCTCACCTGCAAGCCGAGATCCTCTACCACGAGGATTTCAACATTCACCATAAGAAATGGTTGAATTCCTCCTATACAGATGGTGAAGAGATTGAAGCCCTCATCTTCTCCATTCTCAATTATTTAAAGCAAATTATCTCCCACCCTACCATATACCTGACCACTGTGACCACTCTCCTAATATTCTGGATTTGTTTTTCACCTCTAGTCCATCTTGCTGTAAATACACAATCTTACCTCCAATTGGTTCATCTGATCACACTCTCATAAATGTATCTATTCTAACAGCACTTCCCCCTCCAGTAGCCCCTTCTAAAAGTAAATACTGGCACCTAAACAAAGCTGACTGGAATAACTTAATTTTTTTTCTGACTTTCCTTGGGTAAATTACTATCTCTTATGTGGTGAAGCTTCTGTCTCTGCCAAACACATAACAGATGTTATTCTTGCAGGAACGGAAGCATTTATATCTTCTTCCTCCAAGACTACTTCTTCATCCAATCCATGGTTCTACCGTTCCTATTCTGAGGCCATTCAGACAAGGGATCAGACATATCAGGCTTGGAAAAACTCTCCATCCTCTGGCTCACATTTAGTTTTAATCACTGCCTGTAATTGCTGATAGCATGTTATCTGTGAGGCAAAGTGTTCCTTTACTCAAAAGAAGTGCGATAACCTCTCCTCATCATCTACTGATAGGTCTTTCTGGTCTGTAGCTAAGGGTATCTCTAACAACTTCTGTCGCTCTACCTTTCCTTCACTTTTCCATCCTGACGGTACTATAGCTGTCTCACCCATTGACAAAGCAACTCTTTTTGGCTCCCATTTCTCCTGTAACTCCACCTTGAATGACTCTAACATTCCTCCACTTCATTATGCTCCTCTTACTAATCCTATGCCTCTTCCCATAATCTCTTTTCCAACTGTCCAAAAAGCACTTCTTTCTCTGGACACAAGAAAGGCTTAGAGTCCTGATGGCATCCATCCCTGTGTACGGAAAGAATGTGCCTCTGAATTTGCACCTGTGCTTGTTCATCTGTTCCGCTTCTGTTTAAAAACCAAAACTTTTCCTTTTCGTTGGAAACATGCTTTGATACATCCTATCCCTAAGAAGAGTAACCATTCTGATTGACCCCTCTACCTATCATATTGTAATTCAATTTGGAATAATTGTCCACCTATCTAAAAACAGATGGCCAAAAAACATACTGAACTTGTTATAGTCCCAGCTCTGTTCAAATACTTCCTGATATCATTACTCCAATGATTTAACACAAAATTAACACTATAAACTAGGGCATACTACTGTATACTGTACAAAGTTAATTGAGGTTCCATAAGAATGGTCCCATGAGGGATCACAGAGATTCCCTCAGCAGATGACTCCTGACTTGGTAACCCTTGTGTATCACAGGAACACAAGAAGGGAAATGGGAACCTTAGGCCATGGTGACGGTTTCTACTACTGCAAACACAGGGTCATAAAATGATTTCTAATAAAGCAAAATTCACGCAGTACACCTGCAACAACAAGGACACCACATAGAGTATATCATGTAAAATTACATAGAGAAAGTAAGAAACACATACATCAAAGCAAATATCAGTAGGAAGCACATATTTCTGAAAATAGTAAAGAAACCCTAAAGAGTTTTAGAGTCAAGTTAGAACCGAGTCATTACCTAATCAACTGCGCCTTTAATTACAGAAAATGATGACCTGATTCAAGACAACAAAGCCATAGCAAAATTTTAGAAATTCTTTTTGGATCTGTATTTCACAGTAATTTCTGTAAGATTCCAAACTCAGTCTGAGGGGTCAGTTAGGTACATTAGAAGCTGAATTCTGATAACTTGAAGTCCATTAGAAAGGGGTTTTACTATAATGTGTTTATGTGTTATCCCTGGGGATAGGGGAGAAAGAATACTCCCCATACATCTCATGTGTATTGTAGAAGGTGACTACGGGGGATGAAGCGGGAAGCTGGATATCCTCTTCTGTATTTCTTTCCAAATGGAGGATAAGCAGAAGTAGCCAAATGAGAATCTTTTCTCCTCTACAACTCAGTCATCTGTTCTGGGCACTACCTCACTCATGCAAGAAATAGTGAACAAGTATGAAGGAAAAGAAAAGTATTTACAAATGAAGATGCAACTCATGTCCTGAATCCAGTTCCACAGTTTAGAGGGTAAACATTTTTCAATGTATGAAAATAAATGATGATGATATACTACCTGTGCTAAGGAAAATAAAAGTAAATAAAATGGCTGGCTGCAAACATACAATCTCTCCTTGTCATATATAACACTTGACAACACTTAACTCACACATTTCATTCTTTGTAACTCTAGATATTCCTGTGGTGAGCACGATGCACTAGCCTTACCTTTTGGCAAAATGGTAGGAGCAGTAGATGAAAGTAGTAGGTATGAGCATTCAGGCAGGAGCATTAGGAAGAAACATTAAGAAGTAGAAGGTAGGAGCATTAGTCAATAGGAACATTAGCTAAGTAGGAGCCTCTGCAAAAACTACACTAGAGTTGCTCTCTGCCAATGGTTCATTTAGGGTGAGGCATTAAAGCCTAACAAGCAGCTCTAAAGTTCACTAGTTATGGAGACTCTAGCCACAGCCACCCTCTTGAGGAAGTTCCTGTTGGAACTGGTGTCAGAGATATAGACAGATAGGTAGATAAAATGGCTGGCCCAGATAAGTTTTATGTGAAGATGCTGAAAGAGACAAAAAATGAGAGTTAAACCCTTGACTGCTGTTTTCATGAAGTCACCTGCTACAGGAAATGTTCCAGAGGAATGGAAATTGCCAATGTAACACCAATATTCATGAAGGTAATAAATGACTGTAAATTATCCTGTAAATTATCATCCAGTTAGGTTAATGTTTGTAGTTGGTGACTTGTGAGAAAACATCATTCAGGGTAAGACAGTAAACCATTTAGAGGACCACCACTTAATAGACTAGTCTCAGAATAGTTCTCAATGAAATAACTCATGTCTGACAAATTTATCTAGTTTCTTTTATGATATAATCAATGAATGATGAAAGCAAAGCAGTTGATATCATCCATTTAGATTTTCAGAAAAATATCTGATAAAGTTCCACATAAAAGGTTACTAAAAAAAAAAGTGAGCTTCCAAGCTAGCACTAATCCTTGCTTGACTATTTCACCTCTGTCTAAAAACCTAGACTTTCCCTTCCATCTGGAAGCATGCCTTGGTACAGCCCATCCCTATGGAAAAAGTATCACTTACTCTACTCCCTTCAACTGTCATCCCATTGCTCTTACTTCTGCTATCTCCAAAGACTTTGAAACTCTCCTTTTCTCAAATATTTTGATCCCATTTCCTCCTTTCAGATCACTAGTATGGATTTCACAGTGCTAGGCTCATCTCTGGTCTTCCTCCCTCAGGGATTTTGGTGAAACTTTTGTCGTAGCTTTCGACATCTGCAAAGCACTTGATGGAATGTGGTGTAAATCTTTACTTTCTAAACTTCATTCCTTTGGCTTCACTGCTTTTCTCTGTTCTATAATGCATAGTTTCCTCTTTGGTCATTGCATTAGTAGTTGTCCATGGAACAACTTCCTCCTTTTATCCCTTCATTAGTGGCATTTCTCAGAGTTCTCTCCAATTACCCACTATATTTCTTCTCTCAAAAAATGATCTTCTCTCATCCTCTTCTAACCCTATTCACTTTTATGCTGATAATTCCACTTTACATGCTTCAACTCACTTTTCTTCCCTTCCTCCCTGTAAAGCTCTCACTCTTCTTGTACTGATCATATTTCCTCTCACAATTTGGACCTAAGCAGCATTTAAGAGTGGGAAAGAAGTAACTTTGTAAAACTTGAGTGCTAAAATGCAATTTCCTCCTATGTCTCTTCCTATGAATTATTAATTTCCCATTGTTCAATTTCAAAATACCACAATTTAACCCTGCAATAATGTAAACATGCTGTTTGAGGAAAGGAAGTGTTATTATACTCAGTCCTTATGTGGATGTTCTGTATACAGAAACAATGGTCCAAGCCTTAGTGACAGGGACACATAAAAATAGCTCACAAGAGTAATGGCCAAAACAATAATAGCACAACAAGGAAAAAGCAGCAACATTATAGCGGAGAGAAAGGAATACAAAAGAGGATAAATGAGGAGAAAAGGCTTTTGATTCCACTCTGGCTACAAGAGAAGTAAAGGATGATTCACCAACAAGTGTGTAACAAGTACTCCAAAATGGGGTAAATAAATCCCTTGTAGATATAAAAAAGCTCAAAAGAAAAATAACTATGGTATCCATTCAGTCAATATATGCTGTGAGGAGGGTTGATCTTGTAAGGAATGAAAGTGCAAAAGCGAGGAGTAGTAGTAACAGGAGAATGACTGAAAGAGCTGAAGAGGGTGTACTGAAGTGGTTTGGACCTACAGAGAGGATGAGAAATGAGTGACTAAGAGAATATGTGCATCAAAAGTGGACAAAGCAAGGGAGAGGAGGAGAATGAAGAAGAGATAGAAGGACAGAGTGAAAAAGCTTTGAGTCATTGGTGCCTGAACATACAGAATGAGATACATGCAAAGGATAGAGTGAACTGGAGTGACATGGTATACAGGGGGTGACCAAGCTGTCACCAGTTGAACCAGGGTTTATAAAATAGTCAGGGGTAGCCAATGGAAGACCTGTGGGCTTAGCTGTGGACATGGGTTTCTGATTTTGGTGCATTATATATGGCTGCTACAGAGTGTTGTTAACAAATGAAGCCATTCTTCATCTGTTCCTAACACCGCCTCTCTTAAGCTGAAAAAGTTGCAGTAGGATGAAAAAATAATATAATCATACTATCCTGGACTTTGAGCACAGATTTCATATAGCTGCTTATGTGGGGGTTTCATGAATACTCCTTATTTTATAGGGTAAAATGGTGCTTTAATCTCAAAGGTGCTCATACAGCTTCATCTGTGGGTGAGAAAGATGAAGTTCTCTAGACAAACAAAAAAGCAAAAGAACTAAAGATAAGAAACCCGTTCTCAACTCACTTTTAATGTGGGATGTTCTATAGATGTCACATCTGCCATAATGAGTCTGGATTACCTGGTGTGGTCCTGTAAGAAGAAAAAAAGAGTAGCAGTAAAGCATTACATATTAGTCTAAACAAATCAACTTAATCCACGGGCAATCAGTTACCTGATTACAGTGGCAAAATATATATTCTTGTATTGGCATGAAAGCTTAACTCTATCAGTATGTTCCAGTAGTAAAAAATTTCTCTACCAATGGAGGTTCATTAACAAAATCTGAAACATTGGTTAAATAAATATCATAAACCATTCAAACAATCACAGATCTAAACCCATTGCATCATATTCATTTAAGCCTCGGAACAATGAAAAGACAGTGAAATCTTTGCGCAGGTGCAATTGAACTCCACCTGCAAGAGGTTACATCTTGATGGAAAAGTCATCTTTGGCAAAGCTGAATAATTTTCAGCAGATGAAAAGGAGTACAATCTTGTAAAAAACTTCTCACCCCAAAGGAGCCCATCCTTTCCCTACTACTGAATGTAGTGCAGCCTAAAAGTTGCAGGCAAGAGCCCTGTAAAAGGGATCCTGGGGTTATGAAATCTATAAAATGGAAAAGTCTTTGTGCATTGCTGCTATTCAAACCTAGTTAATAACCAGCTACCCAAGCATGTCATCCTCTCAATTGCCCTTGGAAACTTGAGTCTTCCTCCAATATTACATTCAGAATCACTGTTTATGTTCTCCAGTTATGTCCATTAAATTTTGTTCGTTATTATCATCATCTGAGCCCCACAAAATCTTGTCTATTTATATCACATAGCGGGCAAAGTCTGGGTGCAGATGAGCAGTCTTCCCACCATATCATTCTTTGGCTAACTGAGCTCTAAAGATTTTTTTCGGTGGGTTAATTAAATTTATAACATATGATATTTATGCATGCCTCAAGTGAATAAGAGAACCAATTTCGTCTTCAAAAGAAGCCCCAAAAATTAAGACTGTACAACATGACACTAAAATTCCTTCACCCCCTGATACTCCTCTTACTAACCCTATGCCCCTTCCTGTAATCTCTTTTCAGACTGTCCGAAAAGCACTTCTTTCTCTGGACACAAGCAAGGTTTATGGTCCTGATGGTATCCATCCTGAGTACTGAAAGAGTGTGCCTCTGAACTTGCACCTGTGCTTTCCCATCAGTTCCATTTCTGATTAAAACCTAAAACTTTTCCTTCTCCTTGGAAGCATGCATTGATACATCCCATCCCTAAGATGGATGACCATTCTGATCCCTCTAACTATCGTCCTATTGCTTTGACATATACCACTTCCAAAATCTTTGAATTCCTCCTCAACTACCATGTCCTTAAACACCCCAAAAATCAGTCTTCTCTCTGATCACCAGTATGGTTTCTGTAAGGCGAGATCCACTATTGATATTCTTTCCTATCTTACTAATGTCTGGTCATCATCCAGGAAGAATTTGGGGAGCAATGTGTAGTTGTCCTTGACATATCTTACGCTTTTGTTAGGGTGTGGTATCAGGGTCTCATCTCTAAGCTCCCCTCCCACACTTTGCTCTTTCATATCTAGCTTCCTCTCTGGCTGTTGTTGGATCAGCCTTCCCCTTTTTCTCCATCAACAGCAGTGTCCCTCAAGGTTTTGTCCTGTCTCCTACACTTTTTCTTCTTTTTTCAATGATTTCCTCTCCTCCACAAATAATCCAATGCACTCATACGCTGATGACTCAACACAGCATTCATCCACATCCTTTAATCCTGCTCCCTCTTCTCTCACTCAATCTGCATCTCATCTTGATACAGCATCCTCAATAAACTCAGACTTGGACAAGATAACTCAGTGGAATAGACAAAATTGTGTAAAGTTTAATGCCTCAAACACCCAGTCGCTACCCATCTCTCTATCAGAAACTCCTCACAACTCTCATCTCTCCTTTGATGGTTCTGTAATTCCACCTCTTGACTCAATGAACATACTTGGCATTACTGTAACATCCACTCTTTCTTAGAAACCCCACATTACAGGAATAGCTAAGTCTGCCTCTAAGAAACTGGGTGTCCTGTTTAGATGTTAAAGCTTCTGTTCTGAACAGTTCCTCCGTTTATACAAGAGATTGATTCATCCTTGTATGGAGTACTGCTCTCACATTTAGGGTGGTTCTTCCTCTGTTTCCTTACTTGACAGAGTTGAGTCGAAAGCAATCCGCCTCATAAAGTGTCCCAGGCTAACTTCCGAACTTGACCCCCTTGCCTTACGCTGCAATGTTGGTTCAATTTCCTTCTTCTATAGGTATTACTTTGGTTTCTGCTCCCAAGAGATGGCTGCTTGTGCACACACACCACTAACTAGACCATGCAATACTAGGCAAGCTGCTGCATCACATGATTATTGTGTGGCCAACAGCAACTCAAGGGTGGGCCATTTTGATACCTTCTTCTCTCCCTACATGTCGAAACTCTATAACTCTCTACCCTCTCATGTCTTTCCCAATAACTATAACCTAGCCCATTTTGAAAGTAAAATTTTCACTTTCCCAAAAATTTGTAAATACTTTCCCTTGTTTTTTTTCTTTTTTCCATTTCATAATTCTCTCTATATTTCAATTAAGGCCTTGCCTTGATGTGGAGTTTTGTATGTGACTGGAGAGAGAGAGAAAAAAAAAAGGGGGGGGGGGCAAGAGAGAAAGAGAATGAGAGAGAGAGAGAGAGTGGTCAGTCTAGGATGATAATCCATGTGGCATATGGTGTTGGATCTTTAGAGGTTAAATGGTCGATATAAAGATGACTCTGGAGTCAATGATATGAAAGTACAAACCAGTTAGTACTCTCTTAAGACTGTTTTCCTCTTAGCCTGGTGTGCAGAACAGAGCAAAAATTTAGTGCCTTATACATCAGCATAACATTCATAGGTTAAAACATAGCAAAAATTTAGTGCCTTATATATCAGTATAACATTCATAGGTTAAAACAATCTTTAAAGGCAGTAACACTTTATGATTCACAACCATGTAGCAGATGAAATCAATTAATTTACTTCCACTGCAAATTATTCCCCTCCACTAGAGACAGCACAGCACTGGAAATAGAGCAATCACTTGGACACCAACATTCAAAACACTCATCCAAATCCCTGAACTCCCACTACAAAGCACAAAGCCCCACCTAATATCAAACACTGTTCTCTCTCAGAATCCTACGAACATACTAAACAAACTCAACCATATAACATACAAATACAATCTACATAAAAGATTCTCCAGCATTTGAATAATAAACAGAAACCAATCTCCAAATTTTCACCACATACATTTGCTATCCTCAGAGCATGCTATTTTGCATTTTGATAATATCATTAGCAAAGATGCTAAAAATTACTTACCACATGGATAGAGAGAGTAATATATCCTAAAATTCTTAACTGAAGTGGCAAACCTCATTAAAACAAAGAAGCATTCACAGAGAAAACCTCTTGCAATCAGCACATAGTGAGATAGCACCATGAATAGAGGAAGAATAGCCTCGTTTGTTCACATTCATGCTCTATATGTCATGCATAATGCATCAAAACCATTGCCCCTTTCCCATTGCCAAGCACAACAGACCAATCCATGGTTTCTCCTCACCACTTCGTGTTTTATAATTTGGCCCACTGATAGCACAATGCCCCTTATGCACCACATCACTCAAATTTGCTCTATCCCATGTATGCCTAACATCCTCTTCTATGTTCATATATATTCATGTCCAGATCACTCTAAGCATCTCTCATTCCATCTTTCTACCTCCTCCTTGGCTTCCCTATTCTCCTTGTCCCTTCCACTTCCAACATGTAACGTTCTTATTCAGCTTATTCTCACTCATCCTGTTCATATTCCCAAACCAGTTCAGTACACCTTCTTTGAGTCTGCTCATACCAACTCTTCTAATTACCACACCTCTCTCTTACCCAATCACTTCTGATTCGATCAACTCACCTCACACCATTTCACTTCATTTCCAACAACTTCACATTTTTTTTCATCTAGGGCTAATGAGTGACATCCATACAACACCAACAGGACTTCTATACTATCAAACAAACCCATCTTTGTCTCACAGGCAATGACCTCTTTTTCCGTACACTCCTCAATGTGCCCAGGGCTTTCACCCTGTTACTCATAATACGGTTTACTTCAGCTCCCATGGTTCGATCCGTATTCATGTCCTCTCCCAGTTATCTAAAACACTGCAATTCCTGCTGGTTCTCTCTATTCAATCTCACACTCCATCTAATGTGTCTCTCTCCATTGCTAAACTTTTTAACTTTACTTTTATTCCCATTAACTCTCAACTTTCTCTTTTCACACAATCTTCCAAACTCAGAAACCAGCTACTGCAATTTCTCACTCAAATCTGCTGCCAGAGCTGTGTTATCATCTCAGGCCTCCTTACCCCCAACAGACTGCAGATCTGCCCCTCTCTCCAAGACCTTGGCATTCACTTCCCTTACAATTCCATCCACACACAAATCAAAGTTGTGGTGACATCAAACACCACAGTCAGATGCCCATCTTCCCATGGGATCACTCTTCCTTTAATCTTCCTACTCACACACACAGCTTACTCACTTGATTAAAACTCATTGTTTCAAGTAGCTTTCCTCCTGTATCATATATTGATAATATCTACTCCAAAGCATCTCTATCATTATTCTTTCTCCAGGACTATAAATGCCAAATACAAATCCTTATCTTTTACATACACACACCAGATCCACATATCCTCTAACACTCCTGTAGCCACACCTTTCCTCTTGTCTGCCATCTGGGCATGCCACCACCATCTCAATCACCACTCTCCCAACAGGTACACTAAAAAACTTAATCCTCTGATATTTCAAAATTCAACTTCATCCCCCTTGCCTTTATACAGTGGTACTATGCATACACTTCCACAATCTTCAGGCATCTCACTCTGAACCTTAAATACACTGAAAATCCTAAGTAACAAACCAACAACACCGTTATCCCATTTCTTAAAGAATTCAACTGCTATTCCATCTACTCAGCCACTTTGCCACACTTCCTCTTACACAAGGCACTCACCACCTGTTCTCTTTTCACCAAACCTGTTGAGGTGACTTTCTCGTTTCACATACCTCCCCATCCCAAACATGCCATATCTGCTACTCTATCATCTAAAACATTTAAGTCCTTCAAATTTCTCCGTCTTCTCTTCATTTCTTTGCCTGTTATCACTTCCCTATATGTTCCCATCTGCTCTAATTCTCCTCACACTTTTCACCTACTCCCCAAAACTTTTCATTCTCCCTAAAGTTTGCTGATACTCTTGTACCCCCAAAATCATTATCCTCTTTTTCAGCCCCTGCACCTTCCTCTTGATCTCCTGCCACTTCTTGAAGATCTCCCAATTACTAACACTTTTCCAGCAAGTAATGCCCACACCCCTTTCTTTGTCTTTAACAGCTTAATTTCCTCATCCCACCACTCACTACCCCTTCTCACATGCTCACATCCCAACTTCCAAATGCTACTCACTTCTTTCACATGTGTAAGCAGTACTTCTGCACATACTTCCCATCTCTCAGCCACTTCTTAAGTTTCATCTGCTCGCATCTCCTTCCATTCTTCATTCTCATGGTATCTCCTCACACAAGCCTCTTTTCAAGGCTCACTCACTTTCACCACCCTCTTCCCACCCATACAATTTACTCTTATCATAAAGCCTTTACAAACTTTCACCCTCGCTTCCACCAGGAAGTGATCAGTCATCCCACCAGCAGCCCCTCTCAGCATATTTACATCCAACCGTATCTCATTATCATGACCATCAATTTTGACATAATCCAGTAATGCCAACCTACCATCAACCCCACTCACCCAAGTGAACCTCTTTATGCCCCTTATTTTAAACCAGGTATTCCCACTCACCAGTCCTTTTTCAGTACACAACTCCACAAGCTGTTCCCAATTTTCATTCACAATGAGAACCCCATGCCCTGCAATTATACCCACAACTGCCATATCATCCAATCTTGTAATCAAATCAGCAATCACTATTACCTGATCCCCACATCACAATAGCTAATGTATTTACTCAGCTCCTCTAAAAACACTCATTCTCTCATAGTACACTTTCATTTTCACCCACATCAGTCTTGGGCTCACCTGCTTAGACTCCATACAACATCTTAACCTACAGGCTGTGGCAGCCTCATATACTGTACTACATACACCTCCACTGCAGAACTTTAAAAAAAAATCTGTTTTATTTTTCTATACCATATCAGAGACTCATATTTTCTAAGACATAGTATATAAGAAAATATGGTAGAACTGTGCTCACCAGTGTAATTAAGCTCACAGATGAATATTTCTTCATGCAAGTTTGTACTTACCTGTGTAATGAAGCTCACAGATGAATATTTTTTCATGCTAGTTAAGGCCGTCACCACAGATGACTGCCAGCTGTATGATGCATCACTCACTATATGACACAACATGTATGAACTTTCTTTACTAAATCAATGTTGTACCTTCCTTACACTCATGCATATATGCAATATCTCTACATGTAAAGCTCCTTATTTTTCCTACCACAAATGACCGATGTTTCAGTATTTACCACATACGTACATATATGCAAAATTACAAACAGTACCCTTTTTTCTTTTCAGTAATTGTTTTACGTATGGAACCCCTCAAAACAAGGGTGTGTGTATAGAAGCACACCACATTTATTACACATGTTGTATGTTTTTTGCACTCTTCTCTGCCCATGAGTGGTGTTGGCACAAACACAACACCTGCACCTGGCTCTTTCCTCACCTATCATGGAAAGGACTGGGCAAGGAAAGCATCTTCCCATCACACATACCTGATGTTGTAGCTTCCTTACACTCATGCATATATGCAATATCTCTACACTTAATGCTCCTTATTTTTCCTACTACAAATGACTGATGTTTCAGTATTTACCACATACGTACATATATGCAAAACTACAAACAATACTCTTTTTTCTTTTCAGTAATTGCTTTATGTATGGAACCCCTCAAAACAAGGGTGTATGTACAGAAGCACACCACATTTATTACACATATTGTATGCTTTTTGCACTCTCCTCTGCCCATGAGTGGTACTGGCACAAACACAACACCTGCACCTGGCTCTTTCTTCACCTGTCATGGAAAGGATTGGGCAAGGAAAGCGTCTTCCCACCACATGAACCTGATGTCAAAATATGTGACGACTTGGTGTCTCAGTGATCATGCTGAATCTGTCAACCAGCTGATGATAGAGTGCCTTACTGATGACCCTCAATTTTGGCTTCTTGCCAGTACTCAGTAAATACATATCGAAGGCATTCAGCATGGAATGAATAGCAAGTTAAAGAACAGTTTGTTATACCACCTTGTGTGATTGTACAATACTAGCAGTTTTTTCCCTTTCTTACTATCGTGCTCTTCAGTCTACCATCTTGTCTTAATGGACAGTGAATAGCATCTTCACAATGCAATCATCATGCCATTTCACACATAAAATGCTGTAACACTCAGGAGACTACTTCACAATATTTGAAGTAGGGTTGTGATGGCAATGGCAGTTGGGGTAATGCTCAATAATGGATGTGTACAGTTTATTTTGACTAAAAATATGTAAGTTAAGACAAATCTTTGATTGTAGGGAGGTTTAAGTTTTCGTAAGTTTACATTTCCTTGATACTCATAACACTCACCACTACTATATTATTTATTGCTAAAGATGAAATAATACTGTTAATGCTCCTAACTTTTATCTTACTTTCTAAAATCAATACTACAATTGTAAAACAAAATAATAACCAATGCTAATTTTGATGTGTAGCTGAACTGGTAAATTATCAAATATGATTGTACGGTTAATGTCTACATCATTTCTGTTTATGTTTTGTATACATTCAAACACACACAAACACATTTCAATGCATGAGGTGATAGGTGACCTTGTGATCACTATGGAGGAGGTCTTTGAGATACTGATAACAAAGAAAGACAAAGCATTGGGACCAAATGAGGTGCACCATAAAATCTTGAAGTAATGTGCAGAGGAACTGGCATACCCAGCAACTCAGATGTAAAATAAAATACATGAAGAGGATGAAGCTCCAATTATTATAAGAAAGCTGATGTGAGCCCTGTTTTCCAAAAAAGGAAGGAAAAATATTAGTAAACAATTACAGACCAGTATACCTTATGTCCCAAAAGTTCAGGTATGGTTGCCTTATTAGACAGGATATATTGATGTTTTGGAAAGAGTACAGACAACAGTAACAATGACAATAAGAGGATTGGAATAGCTAGGATATGAAGAAAGACTGAAAAAAGTAAAACAGTACTTTCTAAAGAAACAAAAACTGAGAGAACATTTAATAGAAGTCTGAAAACAGTGAAGGGTATGAGCTAAATAAATTAAGGAGAGCATTTCGATTTTAGATCAGGAGAAAATACAAGAGGACACAGATGCAAGATATTTAAGTGAATGGCTATTATCAAACAGCAACTTTTTTCTCAATGATGGGTAAGAGTAAAAGCCATACTCACTGCATAAATAAAAACTGAGAGAAGATCTGATACAAGTTTTGAAAATAATGAAGGGCATGAGCTGAATAAACACGGGAAAGGTGAGGATATGTGTACACAACCTGACCATGAGTCTTCTTTCAAATTTACGCAAAAAAAATATGTGTATGTGAAAACATTCCAACACATATCTCGCCATGTGGTGGGAATAGCAGATGACACGAACAATGATATATTTCGTCATTGGCATTAACCCCTTTCTTTTTTCCTTGTGAGCAAATATCACAACGTTATGGAAAAAAAAACAAGTGTGTGGAGCTGATATCTGTGTGAGTCATTATAAATCATATAGAGCAGAGAAAACATTACATATTCAGTTAAATCTCAGCCCCTGGAAAAGGTGATATTTACCTAAATTTTATCAACTCCAAGAAGTGTCTTAACTCCTTTAATGTTAAACAAGCCCATAACTTCCCTGATCTTCATAGCCAAACCCATTAAAATTTAAAATCACAAGATGGAAAAAAAGAGTATAGTACCTTCATAATCTCCCTATTCCTATCAAATATATCATCATAAAAAAGAAAGTCTCCTACATTCCACAAAGGCATTATTAAACAACAAATTTATCAACATTTTCATACCATGAATGCATTGCGATGTCAGTGGTAAGACAACATCTAAGAATAACACTCTCATTACATACCAATATCTACCAACATTGATGACCCATGTTAGTAATAAGGGTCTTACTAGAACTTTAGGGTCACTGGCCTAAAATCATCATTTATACAAAGTACAGTATGCTAAACGGATACGACTATTCCTATTTATCTGCGGATTAAAGAAACATAGTGACCATGATGAACATACACAAAATAAACCATGACAATAAATTATATAAAACTATAAGTACTGAACCAACTATAACTACAAGCCGGTCAAATTGAGTAATGTTCAATCAGGTCGTAGAACTCTTTGTCCCTCAGCTGACAATTGTAAACAAATGGCCGCTTTGCGTTCTGATTAGGGAGAGGAACTACAAACGCTTTGATTGAATTAATTTCCTGAGACATCACTGCAAACTGATTATCAATATAAGTGAAATTATATATATATATATATATATATATATATATATATATATATATATATATATATATATATATATATAT
>JAYMFT010374581.1:0-36797 GCA_038088735.1 Panulirus argus
TCCTGGCCGTCACCCGCCGGCCCCTTCAGGACCTGCGACACCTCTACACTTCCTTCTCCATGATGAACGCCATGCTGATCACCGTGGACGCCTTCTCCGACTTCCCCAGGTAATACATAGCCACCTGCCACGCTGCTCACGAAGAGCACTGCCGTCGTCCTTTTTCCAGGCGTTGACAAGACACAGACTAAGAGTGTAAGCTACGGTGAGGACGCCGGCAGGTGGGGATGTGTGTGGCGGTGAGGTAGAATGGTTGCCTCCACACTCGGATGGCAAGTACTGTTATTCAGTCGTCGACTACGAAATGCTACAAATATTTAAGATGATCATACACTTGACAGGACACACACACACACACACACACAGAATGTTTACACTTTTTGAATGTCGCCATTGTTCTTGTATTCACTGGTATGTAAAGAGTTGTCACACGTTGCACTGAAGCAACGCCGCTAAACAATTGACGAAAAACAATTGTACAAACACAGACACACTGACTATATCCCTGAAGCGCCAGTGATCTGGGTGGACTAAAAGATGGATCCAAGTAGGATGTATTTAGGAAGTATGTGTATCCCAGATTACCAGTATTTTTGAAGAGTTGTCAAAAGTTGCCACCAGCGTTATCTTATTGGTAAAGCTAGTAACTTAGAAAGGAGAACGTGTAGAGAACAGATAGAGTAAACTAACTCGAGAATGACACATCACAACGTCCAAATGAACAACTGTAGATGTAAATATAGAATTCCTACCCGTTATTTAATCCATTAACTTTCTACCTTTCAGAACCTTTTGAAAACCGTTGGAACATCATTTGACAGTGTAAATCCAACTCCCTCGACAGGCAGAGGGTATCTTCCATCCTTGTAGACTCATGTCATAACGTGCGCCGTCATGCAGCCTGAGGTAGTAACGAGAATAGATTCCAGATATCGCTTTAATGCAAGATAAACATCAGAACAATCTGGATAGTAATTCTTCCTGGATAGATCCTCCTTGCGTAAATCGTGTCACGAATATCACATTAAAGATAAGTGGTCTTTCGAGGACCAGTAGTTACACCGAATGAATAATTAGGACACTGGAAAAGGAAGTCTCCATATGATAGCGTGTACAAAACACAGTACAATTAGGTAAAGTATTCAACGGCTTTCCTTATGACTGGAGAGTAACCCGGATCCCAACAAACGTTGATAACACAACACAAAGCAACTAATGTTGTGTTACAGCTCATGATACCACTTAGTCCATGAGCATCTCGGACCACACAACATAGGCTAAGGAAGGGGACCATGTCACAATATGGACCGTTTAATACTAACTGGTCCACGACGCACAATAGAACCACAGTGTTGCCATACCTTACCCTCCGCACAACTCGGATGCACGACGTCCGTGGCTGCGGTATATCTATCTATCTATCTATCTATCTATCTATCTATCTATCTATCTATATATATATATATATATATGACTGGACACGTGGATTGGATTGATCTCTTCTCAGGTGTGTGGTGTACCTGTTTCTGCCCTATAGCCCACCGGGGCAAGAGGTGCTGGAGGTGGCTACTTGGTCCTCACACCACAACCTCACCTTGACCACCGACCTCCAGCTTTTCCCTGAAAAGTTCTACACGTGAGTAACACAAGAAGGTAAACCTTCCCCTTGTTGAGTATGTTCATTTAAATAATTTCAGTATGTTATTAGCATGAAATCCTTCGAGGTGGGGAATTTAGCAACAGTTACAGAATTCAGGGGCAGGGAGGGCGTCAGCCATTTCCATCCATTGCAGTCTTGCCGATGAGAGACACACAGGAAGCTCTGCATTATAGGATAAGGTTCCGACATTTACAGCTCATAAACTCTCTGAAATATGTTCAGCTTCTTGACCTCATACTTAACCTAAAGTGATACCACAAAGGCTACATTAGACCCGAGATTTTACACGGCACACTAAATGGTAGTCATGGCCATAAACGAACATAATAACCCGGAGGCTACCTCTTGATGATCTGACCGAGACTGCAAAGGGCCCACCCACCCCTCTGGCCTCAGGATCCTCCACAGACCGAGGCTGGTAGTGGCAACAGGGGAGTTCCAGCCTCACGCCGTGATCACGCAAGGTGAAACACCGGATCGAGACAGTTACAAAGGACCGATGCACCGACTCCTCCACTTGCTCGCCCACTCCCTCAACTTTACGTAAGTTGCTTCGTACCGAGTTTACACACAGGGGATGCTTAACACGACAGTAATGGTAATGATCATACTGACAATGTTGATAGTGATGGAAATACCATTAATCATGATAGCGATGATGATAATGATAACAATAAAACTGATAATGATGATGATATCGATAATGATTCTATATATATACTTGGTGATATTCAGATATTTGTGCAATGGAATTATGAGGTTAAGACACTAAACCTCACGAGTATATAAACCTCTCTCTCCTCATATATACAAAAAATTATCACATCTACATAATTTACAAGCAGGTAATTGCATATACATAATTACACACGAAATGAGTCAAAGGAACTCGGGTCTTTATATGCTGTCTTATCCCCTCCGAGAGTAAGTGCTTGTTACCACCACCACCACAATAACGTAAATATCCCGGTGCTGTGACTGAGTAGAGGCCTCACAATGGTTTCTGTGCAGGTACGATCTGCAGCAGCCGCCTGACGGAGTGTGGGGAGTCAAGCTCAAAAACGGGTCCTGGACTGGCATGGTGGGCATGGTGGGCAGGCATGTAAGTATTGCAGGTCGGCTGGAAGGTATATAGTGAGCAGTCCTGGGGCGTCTAAATGTACTGTGGGAGGATGGAAAATATGATGCTCTAAGGAATGGTGGTCAGGGTGGGAGATATGGCGCTTGGGTAGCTAAGTTTGTTAGGGGAGAGGGGAGGTTAGAAGGTGATATGAATGGTATATAGGTACGTATGGTGGGGGAGGATGGCAGCCATGTTGAGCAGGGAGGTAAGTAGGGTGAAGAAGTAGGCTATGAGGCTGAGTAGTAGGTAGAGTCAGCAGACGAGTTACTGTGGTGAGGAGAAGAGCAGGTAATGCTATACTGAGAACAGGAGGGAATCTATGGTCGGTAGGGTGTAATGTGATGGGCAGTGTAGGCAGGCGAATATATAGAACTGGGTCGTAGATATGGCATTCAAAGATTGATATTCAGTATTTGATTTGCCAGTAGATTAAAGTTGCTACTTCCCCTGTTTTTGATATCTATCTAATATCTATCTATCTACGTATCTACAGGAGGTAGATCTCGGCTTAGGTCCCTTCGCTGTGACGTCTGTTCGGGCCGAGATGGTAGACTACACCGCCCCGATCCTTGTGGACTACGGGAGGATTATGGGAGGCCAAGGACAGCAGGAGGTGGACCCGTGGAGCTTCTTGTTGCCCTTCACGCCCCTGGTGTGGGTGGTGTTCCTCGCCGTCCTCCTGGCGGTGCTCACCGTCCATGTGGCGCTCATGATGCTGCACTCCAGGCAACAGATGGTAGCGCTGCAGGGCAGCTGGCTGGTCGATACCTGCTTCTGCTACGTTCGTGTGCTCTTGCAACAGGGTAGGTTATTATCCTGGTTGATGACCTTGAGCCTTCTCCAGTGCACTGCGAAAACTGGTAACCGACTTTGAAGCCCTTTAGTAAAGCAGCTAAGTACCTTGATGTTCTTCAGACATGCCGCTAAACAGAAGACGTTGGTGGGAGCGGCTGGTGCTGGGGTCGTGGATGGTGATGACGCTGGTGTTCGTCCGGAGTTACGCTGGCACCCTCATGTCCATGTTGGCCGTCAGGCACATCCCGCGGCCCTACCAGACGCTGAGAGACGTGCTGGACGACCCGGCCGCAACCATGGTCTGGGAGGCTGACACCATGTATGTGCAATATTTCAGGGTATGTAAAAAGACCTCTGATTTCGTAAAGCCATTAATTCAGATTCCCTGTCACTGAATCAAGACTTTATAGGTATTTTACTATGTGTAAAGATAATGATAATGGTAAGAATACCAATGATAACGTGAATGATCATTCTGGTTGAATCAGAAAGTGCTGTAATATTGCTACGCCCTCAAGAGAATGTTATACTTTCAACCGACACGACGTTATTCATTTGTTTGCGTCACATCTTTGCTTAGTGAAGGAGGAAAGGTGGTCGCAAACTTAGTTTTATTTACTTCTTGTCTTTGCACTCTTTATCCCGCCTTCTCTCTCTCTCTCTTTCTTACGCTTTGTAAATTTACTCTCATTCCAGCCTTGGCCTCGAGGGACACTCTTGTCTGTGCCTGGAGCCTTTAAGATAACCCAGGGCCTCTAATTATCGCCATCCGCTTAAGTAAACCCTCATTGCTCTCGTTCAAGGGGGTGGACAGCGGGACTTTCGAAGAGGTGAAAGAGCTGGACGCGGCAGGACGCATCATGTACGTGAGGAGCAACGAGTACGCCCGCGTCAGGGACGACCTGGTGAAGCACGGCCGACACGTCTTCGTCGGTGAGGCTTTGACCGGGAAAGACCTCATCGCTCAGCACTTCTCCATGGAAGGTTGTGTGTCGCGACTCACGTTCAGTACATACGTAGCTTTGTCAGTGGCGAGTCTTTCGCCCGCTGGATTGGGCTGGACTTTACGAGGAACATCAGGAAATTGGAAATTTTAAATTACTTAAGACCCGGCTCACGTGTGACTCACTGGTCATTAGGCTCTAAGAGTGGTCGTCTCTTCATAATGAAGACTTATAAATGCGGAGTTGATAGAACTAAGGCAAGAAATTCCTCGAATAACAATCATTTCTTCAATTCTATTCCCAGTAACATACATTTATGTCATACATGTTTTCCGACGACCGTAAATGCTGAAAACAATATCTTTAATTGAGATGTTTCTTATGTAGAATTAACAAACATGTCTGGTGTAACTACAAAACCTTTCTCTGTATCTGTCTCACGGTAGGCGAGTGCCATTTCTACCCGTCCAGAGAAATGTTCCTTCCCTTCATGTTCGCCATGATCGGCCAGAAGGACAGTCCTCTTGTGCCTGCTTTAAGTAAAAGGTAAAGAATATGAACCAATGAATGTCAGTGCTTGCGCCAGATTCTCTGCCTCTGAACTCAAAGATTCATGCAACTTCAGCTTTGTTAAGAGAGTCTTGGATTAACTTCTACCATTGTTGAAGGACGAATTCAATGATATACATAAATGCAGTTCATGATTTAGATTCGATCGTCTCTTCTGTTTAAGGCAGAGATTCATCGACTAGTCTGTAGTAATTAGTTTAGTTGTCTCGAAAATAATATACAAAAGCTTTGTTCTTTCTTCCGTGTATCTCTCTTTCATGCCACGCTCGTCTGGCGTGATACAGGATCAGGGCGGTGACCGAGGCTGGCCTGTACTGGCACTGGTTGGACAGCCACATCCCCAACTCCACCTCCTGCGCCCGGGCAACAAACAGGGTTAGCGTCCAGTCGGCGCTGTCAGTCACAAACCTCTGGGTACGAATCAGAAATATCTCCTTGGCGTTTTGGGTCCTCATGGAAATAATGCACTCCACACCGAACACTGAGTACGTTCTGACTAACGGATGTACGTCCTATTTTCAGGGAATGTTCGTGGTGCTCGTTAGCGGCCACGCCTTAGCTCTTCTGCTGCTCTGCTTCGAGATCCTCGCCGCTCGTCTTACGCAGAGTCAAGACTCGACACACGCGAAGGGCTGACCATCGCCACAGCCCTAAACACGTGTGAACTCCCTCCTGCGCAATCAACTCCTCGGATACGCAGTCTACCACTCGACCAACTTGGCCATCATCGGCAGCCACAGACGGCTGTATATAGCAGAATATTACCCTGTGGTCTATCCAGACTAGAGACCTGTTTCCTCTGCGAGGCTCAAGTAGATTGGTTTGACTATAACATCTGGCTGTGATCGTTTGTGTCCATACACAGAACGTGGCCTGTGTCGCAACCATGAAATACATGGGAAAAGATACTGCCGTTCCGTTGGTCCAAAACGAGAGAGAGAGAGAGAGAAAGATCCAAATTGGTTCCTTAATAATGTTCACACAAATAGTTATTGTAAAATAATGCTTGACGATGCTAATAACATTTGCAGGAATCTTGTCAATACATACCAAAGGACAACCCAAGAAGGTAATTGTGGGGTTTATAATATTCCCTGAAACCAAAATTTCGACAGTTCACTTTGTCAGTGGGCTCCAGACACCATAACGCTCACAGCCGGTAATAGGATTACATTGGATGCCAACCCCGTCCAAACACATAAGATATTACTAACCTTTGTATAATTTTCTTGCCAAACTTTTAATGTACTTAATCGTGTGTCACTTTCCTGAAGAGGATCCTTATGTATGGGCAGAAATATAGAGCTCCCAGAATTATTCTTTTAATTCTCCAGTATGATATATATATATATATATATATATATATATATATATATATATATATATATATAAAATTGGAAAATGTCATTTCCCAATAGAGAGAAAAGGTTTGGAAGCATTTGGTCCCGCTACACAGTGTGGTGTGGTGTGCAGACCGCTAAAAACAAGAAAACGAGTAGTATTTAGCCATTCAGAGAGCACAACAGTCATCCCATGTACTAATTCCTGTCGTAGGGGCACCTTTGGAGTGCCACTCCGGCCGGATTCACCGCTTGCATACAGCCATAACCTCGATGAACGAGGGCAGAGTGGGGTGTGTTTGGTTATTGATAAAGAACGGGGAGGTAGTGTTTTATTTTCATCACAAAATTACGCAAAATCTTACGAGAGAAAAGGTGCATTTTTGCATTATTCATGTACACAGGAAGCTAAGCGCTGACCTGAAATTAGAGTTTTTGTATTATGAGTTCGTCTGCAGAAGTCATATATGTTGCTTTCAATCAGATCAGAAGTCAGGGTCTGATATTTCCTGCTCGAGACGTCATGTTTTGAGTGTGAAGACTTCATCTGTAGGAGAGGTTTCATAGATAGATTATCTTTTCATGGATCACACGTTCACTTCATCGAAATGGAAGGTTAAGGTCAATTTCTAAGAGCATCTGTCAAGTTAGGTTTTATATGAAATAGTCCAGTGAAGAGGTCATGTGGCGAGTTCATCTGAAAACGATGCGAAGTATCGAGTC
Organism: Panulirus argus; assembly: GCA_038088735.1. NCBI lineage: Eukaryota > Metazoa > Arthropoda > Malacostraca > Decapoda > Palinuridae > Panulirus > Panulirus argus. Next base: position 7,156 of record JAYMFT010374581.1, read on the forward strand.
TATAAATGGAAAACATGTTCATCAAGAGAAGAGGCCAAATACCGAATCCTATCCTCTCGAACAGATGAAATCGAGTGTTGTATTCATATCCGGGAGAGCGCCACCGGCACTCCATCTGTAAAGAAGTTCCTGACTTAAGTTTATATGTTGGGTGGTCATGGCCTGGAGTTATTGTGTCGAGTACATTCTCCCCGGTGTGTCCATCTGCTGAGGTCAGTAGACCAGAGAGTTACGACGACGAGGGGAGGTCTACGTCTGTGTATGACCAGCAGCAGCAGCGAGAAGCTCGAGACAGAGCAGCAGGAGAGCGAGAGCGTGGCCGCCAGTGAGCACCACGAACATTCCCTGAAAGGACGGCCGTCGTTAACCAGGCGCTACACCTGCCTGCTATTCAATACAGAAGCACCAGGAGTTCTCAATGCCTTATTGACTATATATCTAGCTCTATTACCTGAAGTTAATAGAACAGAGGTCTTATCAACAATGCTGTACTATACATCAATGACGATTACATAATTGGAATGTTCAAAATCCGAGAAACAGACGATATAGAGGCTTTGTTAGCTCACCCAGAGGTTGGCAACGGAGAGAGAGGAGTTGACTGTGATCTTGGAGGACGCGTGGGTGCAAGAGGTGGAGTTAGGGATGGTAGTGTCCATCCAGTAGCCGTACAGCCCAGCTTCAGTCACTGCATTGATCCTACACAACACAAACTTGTGACGAGGAGCATCATATGCACGTGAATACATATACAATTACACACACACACACACATACACACACACACAAACACACACACACAATCATATATGCCCATCTTCATTTCTTTGCGTTTACCCAGGTGGAATACCATCAACCATCAATCAGACCATTTTTGGAGTTTGCTTCGGTTCTCTTGAAAGATTATACATATCACTCTTTACGTCCATCAGGACCTTTGTATTATCTACAAGGATATTCAGGTACGAATCCAATCCTTTTCGGAAGTCATTCAAATAGATGAAAAAAAGAGTTATCCCAGGACAAAACCTTGCGGTACTCCACTGGGAACCCCCATCCGATTTCGAGAAGGCACCTCTGACATGCGTTCATCGTTTCCTCCCACTAAGGTAATATTTATCCATCGAAGGAGTCTACTCATTATAACCTAAGGATTCAGATTATATAAAAATCTCGTAAGTGGTACTGTCCAAGACTTTCTGGCAGTCTAGACACACAATGTACCCACAATCTACTTCACAGTCAAACACCAACTTGTACGACAACTCTAATGAAGTTATCCTTAACAATATATGACGAATTCATTTTCTGTGACATATCTGCTGTCAAAGAGAAAGTCAGCGTGGACCTTAATAATCTTCATCGCATTATGTACTTTATAACAAAGACTTCATTCCTGGCCCATTAACCTCATTGAATTTATATTCTAAGGTTGTTTTTGAAATATTAGATTGGTCATACTAGATTTTAATCCTTTTTTTAGAAGTCATCATCAGAATAGTGTCCAGAGAACCTAACTTTTCATTTTCTTCTCCACTAACAATTTGTAAAAGATAAATCTTCCTACATCTATGTCCAACACAATATTTATCACACAACGTACGGCATTATCTTGAATTTTTTTGGGCTCCCTCGGCAAGACCGCTCATCCATATGTGTACACAAGCACATAATGCCGTAAGATTTCACATTTCTAGTGTTGGCATTCAGTGTGCAGCATTCCATCATTCAGAACACGACTGAACGAGAGTCGTCGAATCTAGTACCTTGCCCATTTGAGAAGGACACTGTGGGACTCTGGTGCAGAGCACATTCTGTCAACTATCTATGTTCAGTTACCAGTGGTTCATTCCCAATGTGATAAATCTGAATTATCGAGTAACACAGCCAAAAGCTAAGGACCATACACCACAATAAAAGTAAGGATGTCCATACCTTTCATTTAAAGCAGGGAGAAGCGGACTGTTCTTCTGGCCGATCATGCTGAACATGAAGGGAAGAAACACCTCCTTAGATGCATAGAATTCGCACCGTCCTGTTGGGGCCAGACACACAGTCACTGTTATAGATCTTTTGGAATAGATCACACACACAGACACACAGACACACAGACACACTCTAAATATATAATAAGCCATTGGGCTGAAGAAAACACATTTGAATATTGCAGATACTGCAGAATTGCAGATCATTATAGTTACTAGTTAACAAATCATTGTGTGTGTGTGTGAAGGATACTAAACATTTGAAGTTTACATATAGAATTAATGGTACACATTTACATGGTTGTAGCATTTATGTGTAAACATTTTGTTGATAGCACTGTGATGTTAATTTTGGACACATCTTACCATCTATGATTTGAAAAAATGAGCTCGGACTATACGCTTAAAAACTATACAGTGTTTTTGAAGTACAGACTCTCCATGATAATGAGGCACATGGGAATTAAGCCTCAAAATCTTGATAATGGCAATCACTGGGTAAGTCTGTAACGTAAGTGGTGCCTATATATACTGTGGGATGAAGTTACATGACAAACAATAGAATAACCTGTATTGGAGAAGTCCTGCGCCATGAGGACCCTGCCAGAGAGGTCTTCTCCCATAAAGACGTGCTCGCCCCCCCTCACGAGCTGGTCCCTCATCCGGGCATATTCTGTACTCTTCACGTACAACAGCCGACCCGACACCTCAGAGTCCATTATCTCGCGAAAAATGCCAGATTCTGCTGACTTGGTGAGAGGGAATGGTCATAAGTATATTGATATGATGACTCAAGATCATAAGTATATTGGTTATAATGATGCAATTAAAAGGCGTAATGAAAAGTATAGTGAGAATAATAGTAATAATAACAGTGGTAATGATAACTGATAATGATAAAGGTATCAATGGTAAAGAACTAATAACGACTACAAAGATAATGATTATTTGCAATTAAATTTGCAATAGTGATACTACTGATTACTACTACTACTGCTATTTTCTACAGGTACTTGTTCACCCTTTCTCGCCCTAGCGAAGTAACGTCAGGAAAAGACGAAAAATGGCCTCATTTACTCGATATCAAGTACAGTACCTTCGGGATTATCATACCTTGAAACATACCCATCTTTGCTCCGTCACTGACACCTCTCCTTCCACGCACCCATCATTGCACAGTCTTCAAGGCCCTGGACGCATTGAGGAGAGTGTGGAAGGAAAGGTCACGTCTGTTAGGGCAAAGGTGATTATGTTTAAAGGCATTATAATCCCGACGGTGTTGTGCCCTTGAATGCAAAAGAACTGAAGATGCAGGAAATCAGATGCCTGAGGATGTGGTGTGTGAGGCAAGGTTGATCTAGTGTGTGACAATGTAAAATCAAGGTACGGTGTAAGTACTCTTCCTACCACCGTTACTACAAATGTTAGATATCGAGAAGTGAAGAAATAAGTAGTATAATCTACGCGAAGAAAACGACTCACGCGGAGGATCTGGACATAAGCGGTGTTGGCCTCCCAGATCATAGTGGCGGAGGGGTCGTCTAGCACGTCTCTGAGGGTCTGGTAGGGCTGCGGGATGTACCTGACCGCCAACATGGACATGAGGTTCCCAGCGTAGCTCCGGGTCAAGACCAGCGTCGTCACCATCCACGTCCCCAGCAAGAGCCGCTCCCACCAGCGGTGTTTCACCACAGTAACATCTGTGTGGTATCAAGGTTTAGATTGTGGGTTCTCGTGTGAGAAGGAAGACATACCACAAAAGTGTCAACACCACAGAGGCAAACATGAGTATAACGAAGGCGGGATTTATCGCCAAGTGAAATAATTTTGTAATAACCATTTACTCTTAATGTAAAATGTATGCACATGTATGATTCATACTTTCACTACTGACGCATTGCTGTGTTTATGAACAAAATCCTTTCGGTATGATACATACAATACCAAAGACTAACGTTTCTCAAGTAAAGCAGTTTTATGTCATACCACTTATGCCAAAGCAATGATAGGAACATTACTAATAAGCAGCATTTACAACCACTCATAGACAAAGAAGAACTTTGACTGTCGACTCTGATACAGTCGACATTCATACATATACTAACACTGACTGCTAAACATTTGCGATATTACTGATGAATGGTAACTTTGCTTCCTTTAGTATTGAATATCCTGCCTAAGCAAATGCTGACGTCGTACAGGATTAACGAGTGATCCAATATACAGTTACCTGCGTAAGAAAATGATTTTGAGCGAATAATCAATAGTCAGTCCACGTCTTTTAAAAGAATAGTTGCAAAGCTAGAGCACTGTAATAAATGATAAGTCTTTGCCTGCACTCGGTCCAAAGCTATTTTGAAAATGTGAAAGGATAATTGATTCAGTACTTGTCACATGGCTTCATATTTTTCCCGCTTTTTGCCAGGGAAAGCGATTCATTCTTAATATAGAACAATGTTCTGCTGGACAGTCGTCCATGTTATACAACTCTCGACCATAGGTCCTTTCTTGCCTCACGTTCTACGTATGATGAAAACTACAGAGAGGAAACTACGTCACAAAGCTACGTTATATTACCTACAGGTCAACTAACCTTGTTGTAGCAACACGCGAATGTAGTTGAAGAATGATTCAGTAGGCCAGGATTCACGCTGCGGTTCCTTCAGAGAGACGAGAGACGAAAGGAGGAACACAGCGACGAGCACCACCAGCAGCGCCGCCAGGATGGCCGTCCACACCAGAGGTCCCAGAGGCAGCAGGAAGCCCCACGGGTCCACCTCGGGCCGCCCTCGACCGGCCATGATCCGGGCGTAGTCTATGAGTATTGGCTCTGTGAAGTCCACCACCTCCGCTCGAGTGGCGCTGATACCGAAAGGGCCGAGGCCCAGGTCCGCCTCCTGCACACAAACACAACTGTTGTTTCATCAGTTCCCCGAAACCATGTATGAACGACGTTAATACAACATTCAGGGTACAGAAATGAGAAAGTACAGGCTATATACACGACAAAGTATTATAAAGAAGTCTTCATATTGCAATTTAGTCGCACAGTCTTGTCAGCAGTTCATGAACTGGTCGTCCAGTCTCTTAGTATATCATACCGATACATTCATGGCCGGGGAGGGTCATAGATGGGTCTCGTTGTCTGACGTCTTGACTCACCTGCCGGCCCACCATCCCCACCATGCCGGTCCAGGAGCCGTCAGGCAGCTTCGTCCCCCACGAGCCATCGGGAGGACGCTGGAAGCTGTACCTGGAACGGGAGACGAGTGATTATCCCTGTTCTTCCTGAGAAAAAGGTTAGAGATAGTCTACTATCTTTCCTGCATTTGATGCCCAGGAAATTCATAATTATTAAGCTCTAAAGAGGCCCCAGAACTGAGTCACAATATCATCATATGATACTCAGACCACACCACGTCCCTCCCCACACTTACGTGAAGTTCAGCGAGCGAGCGAGTAAGTCCAGGAGGCGTTCCATGGGTCCTGCAAAGGACAGCGTCTGCGCGGGTCTCTCCTCCACCGCCGTCGTCTTGACAGTCACATGAGGCTGGAACTCCTCGGCTGCCACCACCAGCCTCGGCCTTTCGAGGAACCTGCCGGAGTGCCACCCACTGAAGGCTAACAGTACGCCGTTGTTCTGTTGGGCTGTGATCGCGGGATAACTCCTGCACATCTATGTATCTATCCCTCGCTATCAGCAACTAGCTTTAGCAGAAAGTTGGATTTTTACAAAACTTCCGACATATTATAGTAGTGGCTATGAAAATGAAACAGCCAGGTGAGAACTCTGCATAATCGCAGCAGTACACTGGTACACAAGACTACACCTATCGTGTACACTCACTTTCTGAATTTGTCAGGAAAGAGCGGGAGGCGGCTGGTGATTCTGAGGCCGTGTTTAGAGGACCAGGTCCCCACCCGCACCACTTCTGAGTCTCCCGAGGGGCTGTAGGGCAGGTGTACGTACATGACACACCTGTTGGACAGAAGGATTAATATATATTCCCTTGTATTACTCGTCGAATTATGTGTGCTAAACCCGCGTGCTTCACACTGCCCGACCAAAGGGCTGAATGGCACTCTACACTATTATACATCAATAGTACAGTATATGGGCATTGCCTGTCGTGGGTAATGGTGACGTGGACGGTATGAACGACGCTTTGACACTTCAAAAGTATTACAGACCATTACATAAATGGAGATCTTACAATTGCGACCATATTTAGAAACAGGATGGTTTCTTCTTACCTGGGGAAGGCAGCAGAAGTGTCCACGATGATCAACATGGCGTTCATCATGGATAAAGAAGTGTAGAGGTGTCGCAGATCCCGAAGCGGTCGGCGAGTGACGGCCAGGAGTTTGTTGGACCACGTTAGGAGGCGGCCCTCGAGGGACCACTCGGCCGAGGCGGCCAGGAAGGCTGGGTCGTCGCTCACCACCACCAACGTCACGCACCCCGACACCTTCCGCAGCTGTTGACGTTCGTATGTTGCTATTAGTGTGGCCTTCACTCACTAACAGTGTAGCCCGTCATCACTATATATATAGAGAAAGAAACTAACTAATCTTGCTTCTCTGGCGGAGTCAGTACTTAGCGCTTTAACCGATTCCCTTAAACACACTTGACATATCGAGTGTTGCTCCTTGTGCGAGAACATCGGGTGAGGTGCGGATAGGGCTCGTGAACTATTCGGCCGGTGAGGAGCTGCTGGCACCAACCCACTCCCAAACTTCAGGCGAGGCGCTGAAAACGGTGGGTTCTGTGCCCTGTGTTGGTTGATTATATATATATATATATATATATATTGACTGTACTTGAATCACTTACCTTATTTCTAAGTCTTCCCTGAAGATGTAATACACGAAAGTGCACTTGGGACTTGCCGTGTTTCCATTTTCCTCGGGGTTATCAGCAAGTACTAAATCTACCTACGTTACGAATGCAGCGAGTGACCTACCCTCCAAAGGAGTACTGTGAGAAACCTACCCGCCGAATCTTGCTGAACACCAGGGGGAGCCATGTCTGCGTCAGGTTGTGGTCCCTGGTCACTGTTGCCGCTTCGAACAACGTCATCCCCCCTGGAGTTTGCTGCCCTCCCAGCTCCTAGAAGCAGAGGAAGTCTATAAGGGGGTGGAATACCACAGCATCCTTCAGGATTTACTGTGCAACAAGTTCTTAATTTAATTTCAGCGCAGTTTCGTAGAATTCTGGGATTCACATGGCTTTGGAGGTGTGTCCATATGAGTATTTAAAATGGCTTTGGAGTATTCCGTAAGACTATCGCAAGAGGACCTCAACAGCGTATTATTACGAACAACAGAAGATAAACTAGTTGCAAGAATTGGCCGAAACACTGCTAGTGTTGCCCCAGTTGGGTGGACAATGAACAATGAGCTCATGAATAATTATAATGGCTTATTCTAATTATTAGTTATAATCATACTCTTCCTGTAAGCACATTTTGTGTTTATACATTCTGCCTCCACCATTCCCTCTGCCCTGGTGCTGTACAAGGTAAATAAATAGGACACTGATCCTGTCTTATACCCAAACTATCAGGAGGAAAGCATGTCTGTGGTGTCCAAAGAGCCTTTGAAGTTCCCCCAACCTACCAGGGGGCAAATTATGTTTAATCGCCATGGGAGACGGGCACAAATGGTGGAGCTGGTCGTCCATCAGCCCTAATGAAGGATACTGACGACCTGTATGTTTTATAAATTTTTCACATGGAGTGGGTTGCAGTAATTGCATTAACACAGTGGGTAGATTGCTGGAAGACTGTGGGAGGATTGTGAAAGACCATGACGAGACCCTGATCGACAGATTTATGTGGGGAATATCCAGAGGTACATGTAAGAACGTAATACAGAATATCTGTGAAGCAACACAGGTTGTGTGAGGGTGTCAGGGTGAGGCAGTGTTGACGTACCGTGAAGACAGTGGTGGCCGAAGTGGTGCCGTCTGTGAGGAGGATGACGGAGCAGTGGGGCGGATGCTCTCTGGCCAGCACCGCCTCCACAGCCCCGCCTGCCACTTCCAGCGTCTCCCCACCACCTGCTGGAGAGAGAACAGTAATAGTCCTTAATATGACATAATAAAGTCAATCTGATAAATGAAAGAAGAAGAGAAAGACTTGTAGGTCCTCGTATCTATATGTACATTTGTACAGATAATGGTCAAAACCTTTTAGAAAATGATTTCATCCTGTGCTAGCTTTGTACAATGCACCGTGTTTGGTTATACACAGCATGCCCACGACTGTGGACTTACCATACGGACGAGGCAGCCGGGCGACAGCAAGGAAGGCCGCTACGTTCAGGGTCAGCAGCAGAGACATCGTACCAGCCATCATCGCTTCTCCTTACAACACAGCTGACAATGGACATGAAAATGTCAGAATAAGATACATATTTACGATTCAGCATTGTGTACGTAAAAAGACACCATAACACATATGGAAGTTATTACCAAAATATGAACTTGATGAGATTTAACACCACACTCGCCATAAGCACACCAGTTAACACAACAGGAAAAGGTTATTAATCAGTACCAGCAACATCAGTGCCCCCTCCTCACAGGCCTCAACTCACACCTGTAGTCCTGGCAAGTCCTCCCTCATCATTTCTCCGCCTTTGAAGCCATCACTGTCATGAATGTGTTTCTATTTTCATGGTAGTGTACAGTCTTCTGAAAAAGTATCGGTCCCTCGGGCGTGAAGTTTCTAATAAGCTACATCAGGCAGACAGAGATTAGCACTTGACTTTGTTGCCACCCTGATGCAGTTGTAAACTGCATCAGGGTGGCAGCGAAGTTAAGTTTGAGTCTCGGTCGGCCTGCTGTAGATTACTAGAAACTTCACACCCGGGAGACCGATACTTTTTCGGGAGACTGTATAATCATGCTCTTTAAAATTTTTTCCAAACACTGCAATAACGTAACATCAATCTGGCAGTACCGAACTGAAGGCTTCTCTGAACTCTTAAGTTCATAGAGGCTAAAACAATCTGGCCTAAAGATCTCATGAGAAACTTTCACGGTAATCTGGACACTAACTTCTTAACTCATAACGCAGGAGTAATTGTAAATAACAGAGTCATCCCTCATCCCAGACACACATGGTTCATCTGTGAATTCGTTGTGAGGTGATCACGATTATGGTAGTAATTCAGTAGTTGTTTTGTTGACAACGGATATTTTGGCGACATTGAGGACGTCTAAAGTTGAGAGAGAGCGGTCGACTTGACGCATCTGGTGACAGTAATATGGTAAGATTCATTACATTTCTTTCTAGGCAGACGCTATGAGAACTGCCACTGGTGGCAGATTAAAGTATGAATTATTAAGTCTGATACGCAGCTCCGATTTTGTCTGAGGGAAGAGATTTGTTCCAAAGTTTTGAAACGGACAAGTGTTTAAAGAGAACTTCGTTCATGAATCTTTTTGGGAGAATATTCTGCTGTTCATTCATACTGCTGATTCTGGTACTACTAATTGGACTAAGATATTCTCACAATATCATTTGAAGAGTTATATATCTATTTTTTTCTATTGTGTGTGTGTGTGTTAAGCTAAGGAAGTGAAGGGTATTGGTTTTCTATGACAGATGACGGACACTGAATGGAACATTTTGCCACAGCGATGATTCTGTAGCTGTTTAACTGTGAGGGGGACCAGGGCTGCCCTCTCTTCCTTGTCACAACCACGAAAAGTTTCACTGAAGCGCCTGTAATGTAGCATTGAGGCTAACCACACAGATTACAGATATCCTGTTTTTCTCCTCAGAAGGAATTTGATTAAAAGACAAGATAATTGCACTAAACATATGATTACTACAAAAAGGAAAGACATTACAACGAAAATTGCGACATATGTTATAAATGAGGCAAGTAACAAATGATATTCACAAACGCTCATTTTACATTTAACGTATGTAAGGTCATCAGATTCTCAAAGAATCATTAAGCCTGCAGGCTTATCATCAGTGGCTCTCGTGGTCCAGTCTTTTATTACCCCCGACATTTGTCAACATTCCGGTATTAACAAATATCTATCTTCATCTCGCTGTCTGGTGTTGCTTATCCTCTAAACACTGAACCTGCAGCAGTGTGGGCAACTGGATAACAGAGTTCATGGTTGCTCCTGTACGAGTTTAAACTATATGGAGGTAAACAGTGATATGCCCCCTCCTTGGGGAAGAGCCAGGGACCCGTGGTCTGTGGGTAGCACGAGTAGGAGGAGCAAACATCTTCATGCACAGAGGTGGAAGACGTCTGGCAGCCCCATGCCTTGAGGGCCAATGCCTGCCGTTCTCGTACAGGTATTCTAGGCCTGCCACTTCGACTCTTGTTGTCGACGTTGCCCTCTCGTTGCCATCGTCTGATCCACCTGTAGACAGTCGTCAGGCTGGTCCCCGTCTCTTGGGCGATCGTTCGCACAGACCAGCCGTCTAGCCACATGCAAACGAACCGAGCGCGTTCTCGCAAGTCCGTCGGATTGACCGGACGGCTCCACATCGTAGATTGTCTGCGAGACAGATTAAAGCATGATAGATTCATCTTCACTGTTCTCTCCTTAGGAGGAGCCTTACTGCAGATACTACTTGCGTACGTATTGAAAAGTCTGTTCTACACGGAATAAGAGATAAAGAACGACACAGTCCTCGTCTGTAAAAGCTTACCAATAGAAAAAGAAAGGCTTCGTATTGGCGTTCTTGGCTTCTGACACGCCTTCAAGGGGGTAATGAATGTGAAGCCTCTCCTCTCTGAAAGTTCAGAGTCACGCAGTATAGTTAGTCTCTTGTTAGGAAAAGCTTTTATTCTGTCAGGTTACAAACAACGATCAAAGATGGAAAATTAGAAATACTTTGATTGAACAACTGCGTCATAAATGGCAAACTATTTACATGTAGGAGAATTAGCGTTTCAAACATTTGATATCAATTAGAGGCTTTCAGAGTACTTGAATCTTCACTCTGTACTCTACCTACAGTGCTGGCCCCTCCCACCAACACCAGCTGCCGTGACCGACCCTGGTGCTGGCTCTTCCCGCTAACACCATCCATTATTAACGACAAAAATGAATACACACATGCCAAGGCACGCGATGTGTGCTATGTAGAGCAAAAAAAAAGAAAAAAAACTTCGCTGTGCGGCAACGTTGCGGCTACACCAACGATTGAACCTAGGACACAAAAAAGTATGTCCTCAAAACATTTAGATATATCAAAGATGAATACACACATGATCGGCGAGGGTCTGGCATATCTGGGAGCCCTTAGAAAAGCTTTGGAATTAGGGAAACTTATGCCGAGTCAAGCTAGAAAGAGAGAAAAAGAGTAATTTTCACTCGTTAAGACGTTCCATGGTAATTGTCCACGACTTCCGTCTAATATTTGTGCAATGAAATGTTGGAAATGATCAGAGAAACGAGTTTCCATCATCGCACGTTACTGTATTTCCTGGTTCAGCACAGAGACAGCACGTCACCTGTGTACCACATGGCTCGAATTCGCTACCCCAGTTCGAGCCTTTCATCCTCAATCATGTTCAGGCTCCGATCACTCAAAATCTGATTCATTCCATCCTTCCATCTCCAATCTGAGTTTCATCTTGTCCCTCACCTCTCTACTTCCGACACGTATATATGGATTGAGATGGCGACTAAACATAGTTTGAGAGCTTCAAGAATCATTTCTCACAGAAGATATCAACTTCAACACATCGAAATATGAATCTAAATAAGGATCTTAGGTTCTTACATGTTATGTGGGGCTTTGCAGGTCACGTCTGGGTATTGTTGACGATGGCAGCTGCTCTACTGCACCAACTGGACGGCGCGGCGGCGGCTGGCAGAGTCTTCCAGTACCCGTGGGAGGGCGACAGCTGCATCGAAGCAACTGATTGCGTCTTGGAAGTACCTTTCAGCAGAGCTTAATGAAAGAATCAGTACGTCTTGCGTCGTCGCTTCTCTTTTAATGAAGCTCGACCCGCCGCATAAACACGCGAGTCAACCTGTTATGTCAGTCGGTGGTCGATTCTGAGAGCATGGATATGGGATTGGTTGGTACTAGAAGGTTATGTGTGTTGATTGGTTGAGGAGTTAACGATTAACCCTCAGTCTATGGTGATTGGTGGGTCAGAGAGCTGCGTGCCTTGGACCGACCGCCCCCTTCCTTCTGCGCAATGTCGACGTAAGATAGTTCGCGATATCACGATATTGGAGCAAATGATGGCACACTGTTTCAGGCTAACATGTTTCTCCTCGCCCCCTAGAAAAAAGTCCTCGGATATTACCACCACTTTTTACGCTAACAGTGAAAACAGTCTCGTGTTGTAAGGCGTGCCGAGTAAAGCGTCAAACTACTAGGAATCTGCGACTTTGCAATGAAAATTTCAAAGCAGTCTCATAACCTCTGTGTATATATAAATGAATAGACGTGTTACCGGGCTCCACCTGCAAGAGGTTTCACGCTACACGTGAAAATGTCACCTTTGGTGAGGCAATATCACTAGGAGTAACAGTCTTGTCAAAGAACTTAATCACTCCAGTGTAGTTTGCATTTCCAAGCTACTGGAAGCTGCTCAGCCTTGGGCTGCAGGAGCCTATAGAAAGAAAGTCTTGGGTAATAACAAGACTGTTTCATAGAAATCGGTCCTGGGGTAGTTATGAAAAACAAAATATCGTTGCAAGGGAGCTATGAAAGGGGAGGGTATATGTTGTTCTTAAAATTGAAATCCTCGACTCTTGAAGAAGGTGTTGAGGATTCTTCGGTTGATGGGTCTAGCGTGACGCTACTGGCCTCAATATATACTTACATATACGACGCATCTGGGGTCTACATTTAAGCTCATCTTAAAGCACACAGTATTACTGTCACATAGAACTGCACCGCGCTCCATATACGAGGAAATTATTTCAAGAGCTCGACCCTTTTTCCATTATTGTTGTCGACTGCCACGTCCAAGATTCGAACCCTGGCGGACCGGCACGTCATATTCACAGCGATGCTAACCACTACACCACGGGAGCTCATGCAAGGGACTTTAAGATATACATTATCAATATGGTAATGACCCTCATCATGTTCATGTCTCATCAAATGCACCAAGAAACAAAACATGTTATGTCCTTTGTTACGTATTACACATGTTATCTACTCCATGTTACTCATGACATCATTTTCATACCACAGTAAATCGTACCGCATTCCCCATCTCATACAATGTCTCACGTCTGGCGTGTGATGTGTATAATAACATTTTACATACGTAATTTGCATTGACAGACGAAAAAAATCCTCATGAAGTGACTTTAGGGTGTGATGTGGTATGAAATACGACCCAATATGTGGTGTGGATTTCGTCATACGAAACGACCTAACATACGTGGCTTGAACTCCTCTATGGCATGTTGGATTATGTGTTAAGAGGTATGTGGTCTAACTTCCTATGTACAATGACCCGATACAAGGTTCTAGCCAACAGTGGGCTGGCATGTGACATGTGACCTAAAAAGAATTATGGTCTGGTATGGTTCGTGGTATGTCGTGTGACCTATGATATGATGTGACCTGATATGTTTGCGTGTGACCTATGACGTAGGGTCACTTGGAGTCTACTTCTGGACGAACATGGCTACAATTTAGCGTACATCGCTGTTCTCGTTAGGCAAGCTGTGACTTAGGGGCGTGACCTTAACTGCGTCATTACTTGGTAAATTGTCATGACGTGACAGCAATGTTGCGTGGCCAGAAAAATGACGGTAAATATTTGACAAGTTGCGCAAAGGAAATGACCTATTATGCGAGGAGCTCAGGGGAACGCCATATTACATTTTCGTGTAAGAGAAATGAATTATTTGTTTGTGGAAATTGGGTTTGTGGAGTGACGCGCTCTCTTGAGTACTTTGCGTGGTTCACTGCATTGTGTGTCCTGTTGTCTAGTTACGGGAATTATAGCCGTGCATAATGTAGCACTACTTGTTTTTTCCAGGTTACGTGGGGGCACATTCTTTTATTCATCATCTATTCTCTGCAGCATATTTTTTTCATTATATATCATTCTGTGCATTAAAGACATACTACGAATCAACAGGATTCTTTACGATAAGTGGATATAACATTATCATCCCCAGATGCTAATCAGTACCTAGAGGAATAGTAGTGTCAATTTAGACAAGGGTAGTCTCTCGTGTGTTTTGTGACATATGATAAGGTTGTCCGTTTTTGCCTTGAGGTGAAACAGACTCACTCGAGTGACTACTTAACCTCAGAGTATCGTGCTTTGTGAGGCTGTGTATCTGTAAGTTTTGAGAATGCTTGCATTTCCGAAAAGCTTATGATGCTCTTAGAGCGTGCCTGGACTTGAAGGTGTACTCTACTGCTTGGATATTCTGTATTATTCATCTTTAGGTTTTCCGCACCGACACACATCCAAGACTGAATCGGCTTTGGAGTCAATCAAAAGGTTTCTTTTTTCCTTTAAGCTTTGCTTTATTGATATACATTGGTATGAACAGATTTACAGATTAAGGGTAAAAAACAGCGAAATATATGATATATGGAGATAAGTATATAAGGGAGGCCTGAAACGTGGGACTTACATTGGTAGGTATCGTTACCAACGCCGCAGAGAAGCTGGAACATGAACGGAAACAACAGAGTGTTTGTGTTGGCTTTCTCTGAACGGTGCGAGCGGGTTTATTGTGAAGAGTAACCTATGTCTTTTGCGACGTCATGAGACTTCTACCCATACCGTACACATTAAACATCAGGCGGTCGAACGAATTCGTAGAAACTCGACAATATTGAGAGTAAAGCAACACAACAACAAATCAGATATGTAAATAAGGAGGAAGATAAAGGAGGGATTTGTATACGACAAGAAGGAACATTTGGAAGGAGCAAAGGACTAAAACTTACCCATGGCAACAAAAATTGTCTCGTCATTGACGCTGATCGTCCACACCTCATGCTGCTCCAGTTTGTTCTGACGCCCAGAGCCCAGTGATGATTCAAACGACACTGTTCCGAGCATCGTTTCGAACGGCAGGTGTTTAAAAACGATCGTGCTAAGCGAGGTAGGGAGCAAAGAGGGGTATATAGATGGCAAGAGCAGAGGCGGATGGAGGGAGTAACCATTACGTTTCACTGTTGCCATAGATTTCGCTTATTCTTTTGGAATATTGTCTTTAGGACGCAGATTTTGTTTCAAGGGTAAAATGGCCCCTCGGCAGCCACCGTACGACAACTGCTCTGAAAGAAGCGCGTTTTGATTCTCGACCCATTTATCCTAGGGGCAATATATTTTGATCAACCAAGCTTTCCTATTTTTTGTTTTTATTACTTAGATCTTTCAACATAGTACAAGTAATATAAATTTTTGTCACTGCTGTAAGAGTTTAGAGGAAATTACAACTATCTTAACATGGTCTAGTTTACATTTATTGCCAGATCTGTTGCCTTATTCTGTCAAGACTCGTCCAGTTTCTACGAATGTGGTTGGCCGACGGTACCATCCAGAAGTAGGGTTTTGTATGACGTATAGTATTGGGTCAACATCAACTAAGTATACAATGATTTCTGGATTTTTTTTCTTGCACATTGTAATTCATACTTTCTTGAGCACAGTCGCAGATCGAATATTTTGGACACGCCTGATCGAAACCTTACCGAACCCACCTCTGTCTCGGTGCACTGAGACAGCACTCGGTACAGCTTCGACCAGAAGCACGCAAGCACTTCACTCGTGTCCCGAAGATTTTCTTACGCGACGATATAACACAACGTTGTCATGTGTACATACTACATAAGAGCCACAAAGACATATCTGAAGTATATGATATGTCTTGTACAAGCCACAAATAATCCGGACTCTTTCTTTCGGCACAAGAGTTGGGGGTCTGATTACTAACTCTTAAGGGAAATGTGATTACTCTGTACAGTAGATATATCTTTATGACCTAACATCTTATATCTAAATTATGGTAATCAGGAGGGACGAATCTATACCATAAGAGGCGAAGGCGCCGAGATGACGCTCCGCGCTTGGAGTCACCTCCAAGAAAATTGTTCCCTTTACGAAACGCTTGGGAATAGCTGTGTTCTGGCTCAAGCATGTGTGCAGCACGTCACTCGTTCGAGCAGTTTTCAGGAAATCCACCGTGCGTGGAGATCAGCAATACAGAGTGGCAAGAGTCGAGGACCTCCGTCTCTGGTGGTAAGGACTGATCAAAAGCTCAAGGCAGAACATCAAGAGACCTACGGCGTTGCCGCCCGCGAACACCACAAACATCCCCTGAAACGAACGGATACGCCATTAGCCCCGAGACCCTACGAAGACCATGAAATATTATATTATACATATTGTCATTTGTGATTATCTTATGATAATTTGCATTTACAAATTGCAGTACCCAGACGTTTGTGAAAGACAGTGAGGACTTGACAGTGATCTTAGTCGGGGGATGAACACACACAGTGGAGTTCATATTGAGACTCTTCATCCAATAGTCGTAGAGCCCGGCCTCCGTCACGGATGTGATTCTACGTAACGAGAGAATATATCATACGACCGTTTATCTCATACATTGCTCATGAAGAGTATTCGAACAACGTTATAATATGTAAGTAGACAAGGTTTTGATCTTTGAGCCTTCAGTAGATAAAATGTTCATGTTAATCTTAGTATCATTATGATCAATTGAAGGTATAAGACCAGAATCCAAGTCCAATACCCTCTGGTTATTGAGGACATAGGACCAGAGTCCACGTGCAGTACCTCCTGCTTACTGAAGGGATAAGAGGGCTGTTCTTGTGGCCGATCATGCAGTACAAGAAGGGCATGAACGCCTCCCTAGACGCGTAGAAGTCGCACTGACCTGTTGGATCGAGAGGGATTAACGCTCTTATGGTCACGTCAGGGTATATTGTTAACAGGATAATGCTGAAAGTGAACGTTGATTATAAAGTTTCAGAATAAAATATAATGAATCAACACAAAAAGAATGTTATGGAAAGTGGATGATAGAGAAGGAAAGGCAGTTTCTTGCTACTAGGCCCAGGTCTTGTCCTGATGGAATGTGAAGATGAAACAAACAGAAGTTCAGACATCGTTCCGTTTTCCACAGATTGATGGTGTATTCCTCTAACGACCACAACAAAACGTCTCAGACATATTAGATAACATCTCAAACATCATGTATTTAGATACCTCGAAATCACTTACTGGAAGGAAGCCTTCATTTCACATACATTCACTTGAAGTCTTCAAGACCCAGACATTACTAACTGATCCACTTAGACCACCACGTCATATACAGTCAATAATGGACCGGAAACACTGACTCAAAACCCTAGAGTCACCTGAAAGAGGACGAACCTCTGCTTGAGAAGTCTTGAGCCATGAGGACCTTAATGGTGAGGTCCTCTCCGACGAAGACATACCGACCCAGCCTTACTAGCTCGTCCTGCATACGCGGGTACTCCGTCGCCAGAACGTACTCAATGCGGCCAAGGTTCTCAGATTCCCGCACCTCACTATAGATACCTGACTCCGATGTCTTGAGATTTGAAAAGGATAAAGAAACATATCAAGATATTGTGTTGGGATATGTATGTTAACTTTGTGACGGTGTTTGATACACAATATATGTATGATACAAGATTGGTAGTGTAATATTCACACTTTTGTATTACGTTATTCGACCAGGATGAAGGGAACCAGAAGGCTGCTGAATCTTTAGGAATACGAAGGAATCCAAAACAGCGGGAACATTAGGTTTTTCCCTGGGAGGTTTGTAGTGCGAGATTAGAAGAAAAAGACAACACGAAAACGCACTTACTCGAAAGTAGTTGACGTAGGCAGTGTTGAACTCCCAGACCATGGTTGTGGAGGAGTCGTCGAGGAGGTCTCTTAGGGACTGGTGAGGCTGTGGGATGTACCTGACGGCTAGGAGGGACATGAGGTTGCCAGAGTAGCTCTGGGTCATTATGAGCATCACTAGCATCCAGCCCCCCAGCACCAGACGCTCCCACCAACGCTCAGAGGGCACCCACGTATCTGAGTGGACCTGAGGAGGTTAGTTCTCGTCCTGCTGCAACTGAGGGTCCAGCTACCCTTATTAATTGGAAGTGTACTTTGACTATAAGGGAAAATTGTACTCTAAAACTCTGAATACCACAAGAGTTCAAGAGGATTGCCAGAGAGTCTATGTAATAACACCTGTAATACTGTAGGCGACCTAGTCAACGAAGGAAATTCATTGCTCTCCTGTTTGTATGTTAATGAATTTGTTTCATGATGTCCAACCCACTGCAACCAGCAATATATATATATATATATATATATATATATATATATATATATATATATATATAAACCAAGACTCACTTTCCTGCAGCAGTACACGGACGTAGATAGACAGCATGGGGGTCTCGACTGCGAAACAAGACGCAAGAAGAAGGACTGTTGCCAGGACCAGCAGGAGAGCCGCTAGGATGGCCGTCCACACCAGCGGGGTCAGGGGCAACAGGAAGCCCCATGGGTCGATCTCAGGCTTCCCTCGACCTCCCATGATCCTCAGGGAGTCACTCACCACAGGCGAGGTGTAGTCTACGATCTCAGCTCGAACTGCAGTGATGCCAAACGGGCCGAGACCCAGGTCGACCTCCTGCAGACCAAGAAACATTCTTTGGCGTTTTCTCATCTCCATCTGTTCCATCACGTTGTACGATAAACCTGCAGTCGTTAAAATGGCAAACGTAACTTTTGTATCGTATGGTGAGAAATCATAAAAAGACAAAGATCCCGGCCAGTCAAAACCCTTGAAAGGTAACAGAGAATACTACAGCATCACCACTAGGTACTAGTAAGGGCCGCAAGATAGCCTTCAGTGTTTTCCCGATGGGGAATAATGGAGAAGCGACAACAGGTCTGATGGGACCCAATTTGCTTCGTCGGCTAATCACGGCTTATGTTAAATACCAGAGCTGGAGAGGCCCCAGCCTTAGAGTCATCTGAGCCTGAGAAACTTACCAGCTGGTAGCGAAGTAATTTTTCAAAGACATGGGCTCTGGCTTCTTAAACTGACGTCTGGTGTGCATTGCTTAAAAATGGTGCTAGATACAAGTCAGATTATTTCTGGATTTAGTATCACTGCAACAACAACATACTTCTCCCATATTTCTGTTCTTGAGAGAGACACTTTTATTCTTTATTTTTCCTCATTTCACCCACCTTCCTGCCGACCATCCCTACCATGCCAGTCGCCGTTCCGTTGGCCAGTTTTGTGCCAAACGACCCATCAGGAGGCCTCAGGATTGTGTACCTGGTGAGAGAGACAATGATGTATATTGTACTTAACTTGTGCGACCCTTTCACGATTATATAGATGTATATATATATATACACATTTCTTTTCAGCAATTAACGTGACTTACGAGAAGTTGTGGGAGTGAGCGAGTACCTCCAGAATCTGGGTCATGGCTCCCGAGAAGGCGAACCTCTGGCTAGGCTTCGCCCGACCCTCCGCCTCAGTAACCACCACATGAGGCGGGAACTCCTCAGCCGTGACCTTCAGCGTGGGCCTCAGCAGGAACCTGTTATGCCAACACATACATCACCAGCAGCAGCAGTGTTTTTAATACCCCACAGGATCATTAAGTCGTAAGCGTTTGGTGACCGAATGATCGTAAATAGAGTCATTCTTAGTCATTACAGTTCTTTGAAATGCATTTCACTACACAGGATTGCCATACTTCGTTATCGTATTTTTCGTATGTGTTATGAAAACGTTATTTTATGTACTCACATATTCTGTTCTAAAAGCTTAATATACTGAAGCATTCTCCAAACGATACAAACTTCTCTTGTAACCACAGCATCGTGAAATGTTTCTTACTCATATTGTGGACTGACGAAATTGCCGTCAACAACTGGTTGATACAAGAGAAAAACGGAGAACCCGAGCAGGAACACGACAGGAAATATTAATCCTATAACCAAACAATGTGACGGAAAGCGTCCAAGGGGAACCCACTCATATCACTGGTGCTTTATCCGTCACTCTGGACTAGAGACTACCACACTATAAGCATACCAGGCGTCACACTGACCCTGGGACTACAAACTACAACCACACAAGGCGTCACACTGACCATGAGACTACAGACTACAACCACACAAGGCGTCACATTGACCTAGGGCCTAACTTTACGGCAACCACACCAGCCGTCACGCCGGTAATTTAAGCAACTCTCACCTGTAAAATTTGTCTGGGAAAAGCGGGAGGTTGGACGTGAAAGACAGGCCGCGAGGAGACCTCCAGGATGCAACCTTTAGTACGGTCCTGCTGTAGGGCAGGTACACGTGCATACTGCATCTGTAGGTAGAGAGAACACCTGTCGTGGGCGTTGTAAGGGTACTACTAATATAAGAGGTGCAGAGACGAGATCTGGTGGTCCACCAGCGGTACATGGTGCAAGAGCAAGTTTTTTTCTTCATGGCTCCTCATGTCTGATCCAAGACGAGGTGGCAATACACATGATCCGCCTGCCAGACTGCGTGTGCCAGAGGTGGAGGGACTACAACTATGGACGGAAAGTAAGGATAAAGCTTTAACACCAAAGATAATTCTTATGCTGAGGCCAGCACTGAAGCAAGCTTGACCGTCACATGCGTTTGTTATTACTATTATTATCATCAAGCTTTTTCTTTTTTGTCACTACAAAACGCAGAGGACGTCTATGGTCCATGCAGGCAAGCGAATTTTCTTTTTTTCAGCTTCTCTCCAAATATTTCTAAAGGGGATTAGGATAAGCATTATGTACAGTACTTCTACATACCTATATACTTGTTCACCTGTAGAAGATAGAGGAGGTAGGCTGCGAAGTCTCCGATGAGGAGTTTGTCAGCTGGTCATTACCTTGGGGAAGCCCCGGCAGCGTCCACGGTGATCAGCATGGCGTTCATCATGGAGAAGGAAGTGTAGAGGTGTCGCAGGTCCTGAAGGGGCTGGCGGGTGACGGCCAGGAGTTTGTTGGACCACGTCAGGAGGCGGCCCTTGAGGGACCCCTCGGCCGAAGCGGCCAGGAAGGCTGCGTCGTCGCTCACCACCACCAAAGTCACGCACCCCGACACCTTCCGCAGCTGTTGACGTTCATATGTCGCTATTAGTGTGGCCTTCCCTCGTTAGCAGTGTGACCTGCCCTCACTATAACTGCTAGTAACCTACCCGCCGAACCTCGTCGAGCACCCGGGAGAGTTGCATCTGCATCAAGTTTGGCGTCTTGCCTTCTGTTGGCACCTCATACACCGCCAGTCCCCAGGGAACCAGCTGCTGCCTCCCCAGCTCCTGTAACGACATAATGACAGGTCGTGAAGCACAGAGCTAGTGTGGAGAGTGATGCTGGTGAGAGGTGACTGTGGGCAGGTGATATAAGACAGTGCACGGTAGGACACAGGTGATGTGAGGGCTCCAAGGTGAGGCAGTGTTGACGTACCGTGAAGACAGTGGTGGCCGAGGTGGTGCCGTCTGTGAGGAGGATGACGGAGCAGTGGGGCGGCCTCTCCCTGGCCAGCACTGCCTCAACCACCCTGCCTGCCTCTCCCAACGTCTCTCCACCACCTGTAAACAGAAGCCCAAACGAAGATAATATCTGATTACGTATAACGGTGAGAAGTCAAACATGGCTAGACATACAAGTACGAAGATAAGGAGGGAACTACTTGCTGTAAGTCTATTTCGTCACTATCAAGTGAAGTGGACAACAGCACAAGACTTAATCAAAATGTCTGACTAAAAAAGCAGACAAATATACATCAGACATAGCGGGAGAGCTAGTGATGACGACGCAGTGAGATATCACTTCAGTGACTGTCAAGTTCTCCTGTACGTTCGGCTAAGTTACGTTAGGTTGGGGTAGATTACGTTACGTTGTGCTTGGATACAAACCTAGCATAACGTAGGCTAAACTAAATTAATCTGTCTATGAAAATCTATGGAGGGAGACGAACCTACAGGTGATCTCAAAGACTTCCAGATTTTCCTATGCATTATTGAGGGCTAGTGGGCCATGGAATCAATCTTTATTTAGCAACAAAAAAATACATGTAACATTCTATTTTTCTGAACTTTCTCGAAATATTTTGACGAAACGAACTTTCCTGAATATTTCATCTTATAGAATGTCGTTTGTAACAAGTCTTAAGAAACTGATTATTTATGTTAAGGCTTTAGGTTTGACACATCTGCTACACAAATGGGTAACATAGTGACACACTTATTTCATACGTTTAAGGACCATTTTTGTTCAAAAGCTTTCAGTCCAGAAGGTCAGAACCCTGACAGAACAGACAATATGAGAACAGAATGAGTGTAGGGACGTAAGAAACACCACTAAACTTTCCAGAATCAAAGATTAATATAGTTTTAGTTTCTCCTGTAAAACATTTTCACTTTTTATTATCTTTTCCTCACACAAACACTTCCCCCAATTGACATTAAATTATTCATTATGTTATTTTTTCATATGAATATCATTTGAGCATGATTATCAGGAGCGATTAGTTGTGTGTTGCTTCTCTCTTACCATGTGGGCCTCGAGGAAGCTGGGCGACAGACGGGAGGACAGCCACAGTCAGGGTCAACAGCACTATCGCCACAGTCACCATCACCAGCATTGCTCTTCACATTATTGCTGTCAGTGTATAAAGTTTGTAAGCAAGATACCATCCTCACAGAGGATATATGCTGTCACTATTACTTGATTGCCTTAAAAAAGTATAAGTTGGAGAGGATCTATTATTAAAGGTCAATGATACAGTGAAATAGCATTTATTAATTTCTTAAAAGCAGTAGAGGTTTCGTATGACAAACGATTGCCAGCCATCAAAACATTCCTCCATCTGTTACTATCAATTCTCCAGTTCAGAGAATACCACATGATGCAGCTCTCTCTCTCTCTCTCTCTCTCCCTGGTCAAACAATGAAGAAAAGAAGAACCTTTACGGAGCGTGGAGGTCACTGTGAAAATGTTTGTCTATGCAAACGTGTAAGACAGTAGTTCATAACGTATGGAGAGAGAGAGAGAGAGAGAGAGAGAGGGGGGGGGGAAAGAGAGTTGCCCCATGTGATGGTCACTCTACCCACATCTATAATGAGAGTAAGTGGGACGTGGTAAGACATGATGAAAAATGTTTTCCCCACAGAAAGCTTGCATAGTGTAAGCCGCATCCAGCAAAGTGTTTGGCGATGGGAGAGGTTCAGCCCAGATGTTTATTACATCCTCCATTACGGGTATGATCATAGGTACGTATCTACGACGTCTTGAATCAACGGTGCCGTCTCGTTGCCACCGTCTGATCCATCTGTACACAGTAGATATACTGGTCCCAGATTCCTCGGCAATGTCGCGGGCAGACACGCCATCTGCCCATTTCATGACGAACCAAGCCCGTTCCTTTACACTGGTTGGCTTCAACGCGCGACCACGTACCATAACATTCCTGTGTGAAATGGAACAGAGCATTGAAATATGCGTCAAAATGTAGACATCAAGATGACGTGCTATGAGACAAGCTCTGATCCTGCTTCTCTCTTTAAGTTTCGTTAGCAGCAGAGAAAGTTAAGGTGATACAACATGAAGACAGAATAATACTAATATTCATTTCCATTTATTACTAGATAATAATCAGTGATACCAAGTTCACTTAAGTATTCACCCATGTCCTCGAATTCTTGCCTCGCTGGCCACCCATGAGCCTCTCTGAGGTGTCATTCAACATTTCGAATTTAGGAGCTTGAAGTCTCTCTTAGCTACCAAGTCGGTAAGAACCTGCAAGGAATTCTTCCTCTTGTTCTTATAGAGGGTTTCTCCTGCATCAGCCAACTGGCCTCCTTATTTGGAGATGGAGTCCACGGGCCACCTTTTCTGTACAGGAGGCACACATCATGCAGGAGGCTTTTTAATCAGATGATATTAGCTCAGTCCAGACGTATGGCTTTTGTTCCCCTCTAAGTGCCTTGTCCAAACTAACTGCACTTCACCCTCCCAGTGTGGTGACCAAAGTCCCGCAAGCAAGGCGTGTAGATGTACCGCGTCTTCATTAAGAAACTGAACCTGGATAGGATAACGTGTAGAAGCAGATATAACAGACTGGGCTCTTTTACGCACCCTTGTAACAAGCGGGCATGGTTGCAAAGCCCAATGATCATAACCAAAACTTGGTTCAAGAGCTTATTGTGTATCTCTGCTTGAGAGGAAAACATAATGTTTTTTGGTGTTTCTCTTTCTTATTTCTCTTCTTGCTATTTTTCTTTCGAACAATCAGCACCGTAACCTAGGTAAAGTGAAGATGAGTCTGACATAACCCGTGAGGGTCTGATCAAACGCATCTTCACTAAAGGCAGATGATGTCGAGGATGTAGTAAAGACGACCTTTGATCTGACAAATATAAATGTGTGTGTGTGTGTGTGTGTGTGTGTGCGTGCGTTTGTCTGTGTGTGTGTGTGTGTGTGTGTGTGAAACGTGTGTGCATTTGTAGTTAATATCACCTTACAAAACTACTTACATTAACACTACAAACAAAAACCAACACAAACTATAACACATACAGACAGAGAAGAGGAGGCTATAGTCGACAAGCTGCACCTTACGGTTGAAGTGTGGACGATCATTAAACAGGTCCTGGGAGAGCCTGTAGACGGTGTCGGCTGCGACACACCCACTCCAGCCTCCTTCATTGCACCCTCCCTCTTTATACTGGCTCAACTCACCACCCACCAGAAGGCCGACTGCGCCTCACTGGGCCGTCTGTGTCGAGTGTAGACTTGGGATTGGTCAGGCGCTATGGGTGCATCCCTTACCATGCGTCGCTGGGGGGAGTGTGAGAGTAATTATGGCTGGTACGACTGGGGTGCAGAAGGATGGGAAGGATATGCAATTCTGCCTCTTGATTTCATTGTTGGTGACTGTCGATAAACGAAGATGTTGGGTTGTGTTTGAGAGGGTGAGAGGGAAATTTTGTTTGAATGTACATTCGGTTCGGTGTTGCTACCAAGAGAAAAATCAAACGATTTTCAGACGGATAATCGTTTATTAAATGATGGATTTTTGGAAGAAAAATAATGCCTACTGCACTAATAAGGTGTAAACTCGAGGTTACACCGCAAGTGAAGAGTCACGTTTTACCAAGGCTGCAGCGTTAGGAATACAGTCTCGTCAAAGAACTTCTTACTCCAAAGGAAACCACATTTCCCAGCAACTGAAATTACCGCATCTTTGTGTTGCAGGAACCTCTGGACACAGGTTAATACAGGACTCCTTCTTAAAGTGAAGTCCCTGTCAGCTATCGTCAGCTTTACGTTATCTCCTACGGGAAGGACGATTAACACTCGTGGCGTCCCACCTCCTATTCCCGTTCACTTGATTTTACTTCTACTTTGTTCCATGGGTCCACAGCTCTGCAGCTGAAGAAGTACTACCTTGTGTCCCTCCGTTCACTTTTCTTGCCCAGCTTCCAGCTGTGCCCACTTGTTCTCACCTCTCTCTTCTGGTTTATGTGAGTGTGAGATCAGGTAATGGTAATGTATGAAGAGGGAGTTTTTTCATTCATGGGGTCCAATCTCTTGAACATACTATACTACCACGAGACTTATTAAACTTATGTATAATGTACGTATTTACTGTGTTCTCATTCCATTCATCCACCACTCATATGGTAGAAATACTTTTTTACATCATTTATAAAATTTTCCTCGTTTAATTTCATGTTATGTCCTCTAGTTGCTCTATCCCTACATCTTTCGAAAAACTTTTCACTGATTACTTGATTAATCTGGTTCAAAAACTGAAAAGTTGGGATCAGATCACCCCTCACTTTTCTCTCTTCCATGGTGGGCAAATCTAGAGCCCCCCGCCTTTCCCTATAACTGAGCCCCATCAATTCTAGTACAGTCTTTGTTGCCCTTCTCTTGTCCTTCTCTCTCGCTCATTGTGCTTCTTTAGGTGTCATAGCCAAAACCTGAGAAGCATCTTTCATTTTTTGGCTTCATGTAGCACGTGAGCAGCTTGCTGAATATTTTCTTATCTATGAACTTCAATGTAATCCTAATATTTGCCTGCAAACAACTATTCTAGGACTCGGGTGAAAGGTTAGGGACGATGTCAGCTCCCTTACACACAGGGTTCCCTGCACCTTATTTATTCTAAATGATATTCGAGGCCCACTTTCCCTATGACCTAACCTCATTACTTTACATTTACTCGGCTTACTGTTCATCACACATACATCAGACACTTTGCGTCATCCACAAACAGACTCAGGTGGAAGTCCCTATCTTCTAGCAAGTCCTTTAAATAGATCAAGAAGAATAATGGTCCCAGAGGAGAACCCTGCAGCACTCCAACAGTGACCTCAGCCCATTATGAGATGGTTCCTTCGACATCCATCGTTTGTTCCATTCCACTGAAATGACCTTCTATCCGTCATAGAAGTCTGTCCCTTATTCTTGCCTGGTGATTTTTGCAGTTTTCCTTACAGCACAGTGACAAATGCTTTCTGGAAGATACAAACAGTCTTCCCAGACTTCTCTTTTGTCCAATACTGAGCTTACTCTATTGTAGATATCTCAAAGTCTCGATACACACGACCTTTCCTTGAAACTGTGTTGTTTCTCACGTAGGTAAAATGTCTCCTTCGCGGAAAATCGTCCATTTGCTTTCTGATTATCTTTTCTGGTGCCTCACAGACGCACTCGTCAGGGAGACCAGTCTTTAATTCAAAGCCTCCTCCCAGTCTCATATCTTGTGAATAGGTATGACATTTTTGCTCTTTTCCATTTCCTTGCCACTTTGCCTTCCTTCGGCGATATCTTGAAAAATGTTTCAAGAGGTTTGCCAAGCGTAACTACACACGTCCTCAGTACATATGGTGAAATTTCACAGGGAACGAGAGCCTTGATGGATCAAAATCCTTCAGTTAAGTTGCAAATGTCTTTTCTTGATATCATGATGCTTTCTCAGACCTCCTCCCCATTCCCTTTCACTAGAGTATCTCCCACTATGAAAAGACTCTTGAAATTGCCATTTATTTCCTCATATATCCGTACATTACCCTCTACAACTCTTCCCTCTGAAAACCTTAACCCGATTAGCTGTTCTTTAACTATCAATATATTCCCGATGGATTTATCCACAATACTATCTTCAGAATACCTTTGCTCCTCCTTTCCTTATCCTGCTATGTATGATCCTTGCTCTCAGATACCTTACAAATGGTGGCTAGCTAGAGTGTTGCCTGTATCTTCGCTTCAGCACATCTCTCTAAGTTTCTTTACCTTTTGACGTCTTTGTCTGAGTGACTCGTCCCTCTTTCTTACCCTTCCTCCTGTGTTTGAGGCTAAGGGTAAATTTCACAGAACCATTTGTTACAGTGTCCTACTACTTGGATACTGAACCCTATTTTCCAACTTATGTTTCCACAGAAATTGTTGAGTTTTGTCAAGTGCACAAGATTACATCTATTCGAGTCTTTTTTCCATCTCTGCTCTCTTAAGCACCTTCATTTACCACAAAACTAAACTTAGCGTTAAGTGATCTCTTTTTCCACTGGTGTATCATATATGATACTTTCAATATCCATGCTAGTATGTGCAAAGGTAAGACCTAGCGAAGATGGTGTATCAGTCCCTCTCATCCTTTTGTATGTACTGACATTCTGTTTAAGGAATTTCCTATGTACCCTCCAGAGATCTATGTTTCCATGACGCCAGGTCTCCATGAGAATTTGAAATTCCCACAGTCCGTCTCTTTATCATTTAAATCCCTTGTTATTGGTCCTTTATCATCGCTGAGAAGTATTAAACTGTTTCATGCACCATCCCGAATGTTCCTTCACTATCATCATAATCCATTTGCTCTGGGTCGTTTAAATCTTTTGGGAAGTTATATGATATCAATATCACCATGCACTTCTCTCCTGCAGTTACTTTTCACTTTATGTGTTGTCTGACTGCTCCATCTTCCTTTATTTCATGAAAGTTGGGGCTTATTTGGAGGGCCAATGCACCTCCTTCCATGCCTTCTCATTTCCTGTCATACTATCATGTACCCCTTCTGGTGTCAGAAAGTTTTGTTTCTAAAACTTTAATGATATCGAGTGCGTAACCCTGTATAAGATTCTTAAACTCCATGTGCACAAATGAGGAGGGGCTTTTATTTTTGCGCTCGCAAGGCCCCGCCTCTTAGCCTTGCATTTGATATAGCTTGTTCCTCGTATCCACAGCTCTGCCGCTGAGAAAATTCCTCCTCACGTCCCTCCATACTCTTTTCGTGTCTAATCTTTAGTTGTCTTCTTTTGCTCTGCATCTTTTTTTAACTTCAAAGAATTGTTTTATGGTTATGATATCGATGCCTCTTACAATTTCCCAAATAATTATCACGTCTTCCTTGATCCTCTTTCTTCCAATGCGAGCCAGTCGGAGCCTTCCCCCCTTTCTCCGTAACCCATTCCACTCAGATCTGGTACCAGTCTTAGTGCAACTCCTTTTCACTCTTTGCACCAGTTTTATGTGTCTCCTCGATTGAAAGGACCAAGAAAATGAGTCCCTCACTATCCCCTAAACAAATGCTCCGTTCCACCATAAATTCCTCTTGAACTGCTTCGCCATCCGCCCTTTCAGAAGCAAACATGACAAAACTACAAAATCCACAAGACAAAGTACTGAGAACAATCGCTGGTTGTTGAGCACCTACAAATATTCAACACCTGCAAAACGAAAGTAGAATATTTCTAATATGCTCCAGTGCTAAAAACTCAGTTCTGTGCAACATCACTAACCTCCTCTCAACCACACCACTTCTTAACCAACAACCATCGAATACAGATGCAAAAAGCTGACTCCTGTTTGACGCATCAAAAACTCACAGATTCCCCTTACCACCCTCCCTAAAGCAAATACCACAGTGACAAAACACATTCTCACCATAACGTTTAGACAGCTACCTAACAACCGTCCTCTCCCCGCACTCAGACTTATACTCATCTCCACCAGGCATACACCTCTCTGAAGCTGCACTCCCCAGACATGTACGAGTCATACTCTCACCAGCGTTCTGGACACAACCCATCCTTCCAGTGTTACTAGACCCCTCACAACCAAGATTCATCTTTTACACTCAAGAGAAAGAAAACTTACTCCTTACTTCCTTTGCAGTCACCTCGCCAAGACAAGCACACAACATCTCCATACGTCTTGAACTGTGGTCCCGACCTATGGGTGTCGTTACTGGCTTCCTGAGCTCTGCGGAAGCCTCACAGAAAGGGCACTTTTGGCAGTAGTAGGTAAGGATACTAACCCGTTGTGACTTTGGTCGAATTTACGTTTTGTATTTCTTCCTGCATGCTTGAAAACAATTATAACGTTGCCTTCAAGCACATGGACAACACTGTAGAATATTTAGGTTTAGGAAGGTATACAAGACGCATAGTCCATCTAAAATACTGCAATGGTGTGTTCTCATTACAGGAGCTACATAAACTTTATATATATATATATATATATATATATATATATATATATATATATATATATATATATAGATAGATATAGATAGATATATATAGATATAGATATATATATATAGATA
>JAYMFT010374582.1:0-21212 GCA_038088735.1 Panulirus argus
CCTTTTACGACACGCAGGGAATACGTGGGAAGTATTCTTTCTCCCCTATCCCCAGGGATATATATATATATATATAAAATGGAAAAAGTATATAAATGATGTGCAAGTAATTTGTTCAGGTGTATGCAAAACAAATTGGACCCCATAAAAAACCTATAATCATCACATACTGTTGTCACATAAATACAGATGATCTGAGACTCCAAACATGGCTCCCACATCCCATATCATCCACCCATACTCATATAGAGGAACTTATACTACTTTTGTAGGGTATTTTCTTCAATTATATATGATAAAGGGACATTCTGTGAGGGGAAAAAGAAATTCTGGAATTATTTTTTGCACATAAGGCAATTAATTAAGTAGCCGAATGTACAAGGGACAGAGCAAATGGGAATGATTTGGTTTACAAGGGACGATGTGTTGTCAGTGGGCTGAAACGGGGCATATGAAATGGTCAGGGGATACCATGGAAAGGTCAGAATAAGAGATCATGTGTATGAAGAGTGTGTTGACAAGCATGAGTGTGCAAAGTTATGCAAGAAATGGGGCACATGGATGTGATTCTTTATGAAGCCCTCCACATGACAGCAGGAAACAGCATGATGGATATAATGTACAAAGATAGTCAATTTTTTAAATCTTTCTTTATAAACTATCTTACTTTTCATTCATAAGATCTTACTTTTCATTCATAAGATCCACAGCAGACATATTGATAAAGGGTGACTTTTCATCAATAACATGAACAATGGTCATTGGCCAGATGAAGAAAAGGTTTTCTGAGCCATCATCATTTCCCACCTTTACATCATACTGGTGGTATGGGATCGCTTCTCCCTCTTCTGTTATCCTCTTACGCACAACCTGAAAGACCGAGGATTAATGCAAGTTTCACGCAAAAGAAATAGAAAATGCATCAGTCATATACTGAACTTAGTTTTCCAGAAAACCTGTAAAGTGAACTGCAAAACTAACTTGTGCTTTAACGCTGGCCCCGATGATGAAACTCTTCCGCATGTCTCCCACACGGAACATAAGACAGAGATTACCATCACGCAGACAGATGCATGCATTACGAGAAAATATGATGGTGTTGCTCCGCTGTTTAGGACGTGTCAGTTTGGCAAAGACTACACCCACCATAAAGGCCTGCAATATGACACCAGTGATGCTTTGAATGCACATTACAAAAACTGCCTCTGGACATTCCTCAGTGGTGAATCTGAAATGAGGAAATTGTATGTATTAATTTACATCAGCCAATCTGCATTGTGATTTCTTCTGCAACCAATCCTGAGTAAGGTTATGATAATGCTTTGTTGTTACCCTTATTACCTCAATTAAAGATAACGAATGAAACATTTCAAAGCACTATCATACCTCATACAGGTCATCTGAAATGGTAATCTTTTCTACCAAGTCCTGTACAAGATACAAAGAAATGTCATAAGAGTCTCTACAGAACAGGGATGCCCTACAAACAGGTCTTAGCACAAACTCTATCCATGCTTTAATGTCAGGTACATGTGTATGCACTCAAATGCATACACATCATGAAAAACAATACAAGTAGTTTATCAGATTTTGGATATACTAGTACTATATTGTATTTACAACAGGAAGTTCTAATATCCTATGAAGTAATGGGAATTACCTGAAAAAAGGGAAAAGTACATGGCTTTTACAGAAATTCATAAAGACCAGCTGAAGCCTATGAATCCTATTAGTTCTCCATACACCTAATGTTGTTATAAATGTTTATGTTATACAAAGAATTAGCAACACGGGAAGGTGTGAAGTACTCTAAACATTTTTCTTTTCACAGACATACACTTTTAAGGTTCAGCAGATAACATCATAAATAAAACATTAACCTATTAGTGGCTTTGTAAGTTTCTTCAATTCTTGCTCTCTCATCCCCCTTTTACTCCAAATCACTGTGACTTTTACTATAAATCATACATAAAAGAAGAGTTTGAATGAATTCCATAAAATTAGGGCTCTAAATATCATATCAACATGATAATAATGCCAAATAATGTATGAACTGATGTGTGTCAAACATAAAGTACAAATAAGGATAAACACCAGTTACCAGGCTATCTCAACAGTATGAATGGGTTTACACATATCTGTTTTACCAACTATATTGTACACACATTGGTCATACTTTTTTCTACAATTCCTTAACTTACAATTATTAGTAATATAAAACATTTGTATTTACAATCAAATTTGTAATATGCCTTTAAAAAGGCATTATTAGTATTGGATTCTCTGTGCATTTATCTGCTTTCAGTACCAGGAGGCCTGACGTTACAACACAATGAGTTGTGATGTTTCAGATTTATGACACTCTAGAATTAGGGTACGTTGCATTGACACAAAACATCAAAACATGCTTCAACTTGTGAAAGACTAAATATATATATATATATATATATATATATATATATATATATATATATATATCAAATGAGGCCTTTTCTTTTGTCTGTTCTTGGTGCTACCTATTGAACATGGGAAATGGTAAACAAGTACAAAAAATATTCTCAGTGTCTAAAGAAAATATTTCTTTTTCAATTATAAGGTATATCACCATAATTTGAGGTATTTGTGTACCTATCATGCATATTTCACTTATGTCACAGTGAAATACATGTGATTGTATCCTATTGGCTGGTAAACTACATTCGTTTGTGTTGAACACTATCCCATCACTATACTTACCGCATCAACAGTAAGTGTAAGCATTTTGATATTTCTGAGTGGAATGTCAAAGATACTCACAGAAGTACAGGATACACATAAGGCTAATGCTCTAGAGGTTAAATTAGAGGTACTTAGGGGGTTTGATACTGTTCAGAAATTTCAGGTTAGAGGCAAGTCTGTGGGTCTCCCTCACTCTTATATTTTCTAAGCTAGTCTATTAAATACAATCTGCACTGCCCGAGATATGGCAACATGTGACGAACTGAATAGTCCAAGGATGATATAGATAATCCCTGTGCCCCTCTCTCGCCCTTCCAGTACCTTAAGTCCACCTCAATACATTCCAGCAGCACCTATATCCCTTATTACAATGATCCAGTACAGTACCCTTTTCAGTAAATATTCATTAAATATTATCCAAATTATGTCATGACAGAGTGTAATACTGTATGTGAGATGTAAGCTGTTTCAGCAATAGAACACCAGCACGGTAATCCATACATAATAGATGCACTGGGAAAAAATTTAGTTAGGAACATAACTCTCCTTATAACATGGGTTTCAATGGTTTGATATGAGATGTGACAGGTGACCATGAATACATTCCCATCATAAGCTGAGGCCTCCTGGTATAGCTTAAGCAAAAATGACTAAGTAGGTTATTACTATATGTGCACAACCAGCTATCTAAAACAAGCCTTAATGATATAAGCCAATATATTATTGAATAACAGAACAAATCATGTGTGTATGCTTGACACTTCTACAGCAATGCCACCTTACTTTGATCAATGGTGTATGAAAGTGTAGCTTGAAAAATTTTTATCTTCTGATTTGTTCTTTATTACTTACTCCTGCTTTTAAATTGGAACCCTTAACAAAATAAAAAATTCATTTTCATTTATAGATTACCTTGAACCATAGCCTATTGTATGTTGTGTTTCAATGGAGAAAAGAAAGCTGGCAGTAAAGGTCTTGACATTCTGGATGCATGGTACATGTTCTTCATTCATTGCATGATCATCTCCATGCACTTTGATGATCATGTACCAGATGAAGGCAAAACTTAACCAACTGTAGGGGGAAACAGCAGAAATTAGATAGTGAACAATAATAAAAATACAAATATTTCTGAAGATAAAGAGATAACCAATTATACATGCCTATTTTAGGCTAAATATGAACATTCAACTTAATACTGTACTCTCTCCAGCCCACTTTGGATACTTAGATACTCCGTTGGTCTCCCATTATTCTACCTGAACAAACTAAGTCCAAACTAAACCACATCAACACTTCCTGCCCATACATGTCAACCCTTTTACCCCATGGCTAATCCTGGCATATCTGAACACCTCTTTGGGCCATTTTGGTTCACCTTAATATTCTTTGGCACAGCCTGACTTACACAGGCATCCAAATAACCCATCATGACCCCCCAGCATACATCACAACCTACCTGGCCAGAGACTGGACATCCCTGTGGCCTATGCTATTGTCCTTGAATATCTCTAGGCCCAGCCAAGTTTAATCCTCAAATCTACCATTGCTTACTCTTATAACTGAAAAAAAAGTGTATTAGATGAATGATGACATAATCTATCACAGTACAGCATCTGGAAACTGCAACATGGCTTAGCAAAGTATGCTGACTACTTGCACTCCGAGTCTTTCAGAGGGAGTTATGGCATGAAATCAAGTGAAATAATAACTAAACCCCATACTGCACCATTACTAACCCTCACACCCTAAACTAAGATATTAGCTAACATCCATTAGTTAGGAACCAGTGCCCTTGCCCTTATCAATAACCCATGAAGTCATCTGGTCTAAATGATAACTTGTATGCCTAATGTGGCTAATCAAGATATCTCCTCATTCACTATGGCCTCCATAGAAGTCCCTTGCTAGATATCTTGGTTCTTCAAAACAATCCAAAGCCAATCCTGGTCTTCATGAACACACTGACAGGCAATCCTAGTGCAGAAAGAACAATGCTGCCTGGCCAATTATGACCAATGAAACCAGCTTGTGGCCCAAGAAGACCACAAAGCAACTCTTTACTTCACCTAGGTTTCCTACACACCTATGTTTTATGTTTGTCCATTGAGTTTCCTACACGCTCATTGTTTTAAGCTTTTCCAAACATAATACTCTCTGGCTACAATTACAATGGCTGACCACATCATGATTAATTATGGCCCAGCAAAACAATCCCTTTCTTTATTCAGCCTACAA
Organism: Panulirus argus; assembly: GCA_038088735.1. NCBI lineage: Eukaryota > Metazoa > Arthropoda > Malacostraca > Decapoda > Palinuridae > Panulirus > Panulirus argus. The sequence goes on from JAYMFT010374582.1 coordinate 4,957, forward strand.
GTAGCACTCACCGGTCCATCTTTGTCTGCCTGAATATTCTCTATTTCACTCTCTCTTAACAGGAAGTGGATCGCCTCTTTTAAAGGAATGTATCTCTTGGCACACCCTAGCCTGGCCAAACATCCCTCTGGCTACCTCAGTCCACTGGGTCACAACCTAACTTGCTCAAGCCCACCATGGTTCATCAAGGAACAAATCAGCTCAATGGATCACTCTCTGGCTCATTTAGAACATCTCAGTCGCCCTGGCCTGCCAGAACATCTATGCTATCTGGACACCCCGGGTTATCGGAAATCTGACCTGTGGTTTAACATGGCCAGCCTGAACATTCCAATGGTTTACCCTTCCAAGCCTGGACGCCTATATAAACTCACTCCTGCTTGTCTGAACGCCTCATTGGCTTGTGTTACTAACTTACTTGTTCAGCTTAATCTGCATGGTTAAGCCCTGGCTCTTAGAAATATTCCTGGCCTTCCCTGACCACCTTGCTATTCTCTTCATCCACCTTTAAAAACCATGGGTGATCCTATCATCCTTCACCTACTGAAACATTCTACATTGATCAACCGGGCCATTCCTTCCCCCACCTGATTATAAATCCGAGGAAGAAAACAAGGAGTGTCCAACGCCACTGGACGTCAACGAGGGTTGTGTAGAGGTCTTGAAGGTAGCGGGAGTGTCTCTTCTTCAGGTTGGCATAGGTCATATTACAGTCGCCATTCCTCCTGATAATGTCTTCACGAGCCCCAGGACTCATAAACCCTAAAATGGACAAGACAGAAAGAAAGGCAAGATCAATAGGAGTCCCAAGAAAGTAAAAATTCATGTGATTCAATTAACTTTGTGTTTTGGTGTTTTACTAAGGGAGCGAAGATAAATATTACTAACAACATATCTCCTGTGTACCTACTATAAACCAGTTTAACAAGATGGGTAGGAGTGCAGGATGGTGGCGATGATGAGGGACTGGAAATCCTTCACTCATGTACTATCAATTTGTAAAATAAGGAATGAAGGAGTAAAGCAAGGAATTTTTCTTGAAGGCTTAGTTTCTGATGCTATCAAGCCAAAGGAGAAAAGGCAAGTACACGTAATATATATCATCGCCTAAGTGAGGTGCCATCACGAAAATTTTCTTGACTGGCTGCTGCTGCTTCGCTTCAAACTTTTAAAATGTTATATTACAGGAGGGAAAGGATTTCCGACTACGTGGGTAATATTCCTTTCCTCCTAACCCGAGGTATCCCGCAGAGGTCATAAGGAGAGGTAGTGAGCGGAGTACGGAGACATTATGTCTGTAGTGCTTATTACAGAGGCAGACTTGATCCACAAGTCATATACAAGTAACAGGAATAAAAAAAAGTCTCCCAAAAATGTGACGTGCGGGTCCGATCGTTCTCCAAGGTAGTAACTTAAACCCATAGAGACCACCATCGTTCCTTCATTGACCTCAAGGCGAAGGTTTCATTTACCAGATGAAGGATCACAGGATCTTGTGTAGTTCAGTCCCTTAGTCCCACTCCCTCCTGACACAGAAAATACATATTAACGTCTCGTTACAATTAATAAGCCTCTGACCAGTATACAAAAATGTCATGACATAAACATGAGGGGCAGCTGAGTGAATCTGCACCTTTCTAAGGCGGCGATGAGGCTACTCGGGCGGAAGGCGATCCAATCTTGCTTCGGCGCCACCACTTGCTGTTTCCTAATTAGGAGGACCATGCTCTCGCCCACACTGTCAAGCCCTAAACAACCACGCTCAAAAAACCAGGCCTCCACAAGCAAGCCCAAAAACCTAAGCGTCACAACCACACATTCAGACCCTGACACCAACAGTAAAGTTCCATACCCAACCACATCTTTTGGTTACTTGCATTATGGTCAGTGCTTGTCTTTTCTTGACCATTATTACGTCTTTATCTAAAAACTATCTGTTAGCGTGTTAGAGTAAGACATTAGAAATCACATATTTGTGCTGTAAGGGGGGGGGGGGGGTAGTTTTTCATTCATGGGGCCCAGCTCTAAATTTGTCATATAAAATGTTTAGACTTATGTTGTTTGCATTCTTAATTTCATCATTCACTTTATTCCATGGATTCACTATTATTAGTATACTATAAAAGCACGTCTTTACATCCTATTTAACAACTTTCTTGCTGAAGTTCAATTTACGTCCAATGGCTGATTCATCCTTCCATCTTTCGAAGACCTGTTGACATCAAACAGGTTTGAACATTTAGGTTGTGACCAGGTCATTTACTCTTCTAGCTTTTTTCTTTTTCTGTGCTTCTCTATTGCACTTATCAAACCTGAGAAGCATATCATAGTTTTGGGATGTGGGATGTGAACAACTTTGCCGGGCTTTTTCTTGTCCATCTACTTGAATGTCAAACATATGCCTGAAGACAACTTGTCTCGTGTACTATCATGAGAGAGGCGACAGGATGGGGACGATGTCCGAGCCTCACAGCCAGATTCCTGCAACTTCCCACTATATAATATTCACAAATGAGACCTTCTTCTCTTGTGTTCCGTTCTCATTACTTTATATTTATTAGAGATGAATTCTATCAACCATGTATCACACCAACTTTGGAGTTTGTCTTGCAAGCTAATGCTTTTCATTTATTTCACGACCTTCACATCATCCGCAAACATATTCAGGCATGTCATTTATACAGAGGAAGACAAACATTATTATTCTTATCATTGTTACTACTGCTATTCATCACAGGGATAATTTCTCAATTACTGCTATTCCTATCATCAGAAATAATGTATCCATAATGCACGGCTGTGGACCACAAGGAGGTGGAGATGTGATGGACAGAGAAAGGCAGTACATAATACGTGATCAGCTCCGTGGACATGGGTATAAGGCTGTAATTCATAAAGAAGGAAAACAAATGTTAAAAAAAAATCTGTAACTTAAAGAAAAAAATTTAGCAAAGGTTAAGGAAGCCAGTAATATAGATGATTCACAATGTCTCTGAGCCGTTCATTATCATAAAATAAACGAGTTTTTAGACAATCTCTTTTTCCTCCCAGTAGATGATCCCGCCGCTAAGAGGTACAGTACTTAAAAAGCGACTGTTCCAGCCACCGCCAGTATCTCGACGTCTTTTCAACCATGGATCAGAGAAGATAACCTGCTGGTGAATTTTTGGTGAGGAGGACCCTCACATACAGCCTCCACCCGGGGCCAGACAGTTGCATGCAGGGTCGACGAGGTCACCGGCAGGACACCTTGCTGCACCCTTCACACCCACCTGCCTCGCTCCAGGCAAAAGCAACACACACACACACCTTGCACACTCGTGCCTGACTTAGCCAGCCTGCTCGAGAGTAACACATTCCCACCAACCCAAGGTGCCATGTACAGTACACTACATTTCCTTATTTATTCTCAATTACGCTACTGAAATCCCTTATACTACATAACCTCTAGCTATGGAGATGTTCAGCTCTGGAGGTGTTGAGGTTCTATGCCTCATACACAATCATCAGTGCCTAGCAGCAAGAACTGAATAGTAATTCTAGGAGAGCGTCATGCCATGTCCCAGGATGACGCACAATTTACGCTGCTCAGTGTGCTAGGCTGCTCTTCATCAGGGCCAAGCCTGTCAGGTTAGATAATGAGAGCTTTACACACGTGCCATCCGTTTTTTGAGTGATAAGATGTCCGCCTTTTACCTGAAGAGATATCTTTGGAGTCGCGAAAAACAGAGGTAAAACGTTCAATAGCTTGGGTATGGAAGGTTTAATACTGTATGCTGACGCTAACAATATCTATTGGACGTGAAGGCCTTTAGGGATCTCTGTGGCTAATATAAAGGAAGGAAACAAGCCTCTGTACAGCTTGGGGATCGTTATCATAGAGATCAACAGATTCAAGAAAAACAAAAAGAAACTAGATTTGGGAGACATCGGGCCAAGAGATGGTGTCGAGGTTTGTAATCAGGGAAGCAGTTGAAGTAAAGGCTCGAGAGATAACTGATATACTTGGAAAGTTGGCATTTAGATGAAAAGTGTGCAAGTTGAATCACTACCACAGGCGTCAACAGAGGTGCTGCACGGAAGAATACATTTAATAAACAAAAAGGATGAGATGTTAAGACAGAATAGAACGTTAAAGAACACCTACTCGGGAGAAAAGGATCATTCATATACAATTAAATCAGTGGAATTGATATACAGAACAGGAGGGAGGGAGATAAAGGATGGAGTTTACAAATCAAAACATTTTACGTCAGACCCAATCACAAGCTTTCAAAATATCAAGGCCATAACAATTGACTCCCAAAATCCCTAAGAGACCACGACCAGATGCAGACGCAAGACAGACTGGAATGAATGTCACTATTTTATAGTTGATCTCGCCTTACGTAAAACATACTATTAAAAAAAATTGCGAATAAACATTCTTGAAAAAGTGAAAAACAAGAGTAAAATTAAGATAAAGTTCCCAAATGGTTGAAGTTATGGGTCTATAAAATGATATCAGTCTCCACTGCATGTTTCCATGACGAGAGAAAATTGATAGTCCTGACAAGATGCGTAAAATTCAAGTTTGCTTAGGGGCTGAATCCTTTAGGACGCAAGGAGGGCTACCATCGTTGAGAGGCGGCCTCTGTACCTTCCGATTAAGAGAATTAGGGTCGCGGGGAAATCGAGTCGTCAAAAAGAATGACAGTAAAAAGTAAGGGCCGAAAAGTGTGGCCTTATCAGCGAGATAGCTAGAGTATTTTCATGGCTGAGTTGAGGGGGAAGCTACATGTGTGTATGCGCTGTCCAAAATATTCTCTGATTACTCACAAGATTAATGAGTGGGGCAAGAGTAAATGCAGAGTCAGGTCAGATGAAGCGAGAGTGTTCTCATGGTCGATATGCCGTGTCCTTAGTCCGTATGAACTCAGAGGAAGGGAAGTACACGCCTTCATAACCCGCCGTACCTAGCCAGCCCCCACCAGCTGCTCTCTCTCTCTCCATAATATGCATTGTTTCAATTAGGGTGAACAAAACGGAACACAGTGATAAGGAAAAAATCTGGAATGTACGTAACACTGAACAGTAAGTAGTGAGAATTGGTTTCTTAAACAGATTCAAATACCCTGACTGTGAACCACAGAAATGACTTTTTGGACACTACTTTCTTAGCCTGAGGTCATCTGAGATTATTAAAACATTGCCTTTTTCCTCATTTACCTTTTGAAGATCGACAGAAATTAGACTGTTGACAGACCTCTTGCTTTTACTCTCCTTGCGTAAAATTTTGCACTTAACGATATAAAATATCATTTGCCACCTGTGAACTCAGTACATCTGTTTGTCCATGTCGTTTTGAAGTAGTAGATATTCAAATTTCTGTGTGAAGATTTATCTCCCTTATTAGTAACGTCCGCGATTTTTGATATCTTAAAATGCAGATAATTATCAACATCATTATTAAACAATATACGCAAAGGAGAACCAATCAGCCCCAAGACTGTGGCATGCCATTTGTTGGATTTAACCATTTTGAGGCTTGACTGTTCATCACGTACTCTTTGTTTACTGTCAACCGACCAATCTTCAAACCAATTTCTCTACCGAGCCTATAAAGGCCTTAATCTGGCCTGTGTAATTGAGTTTAGGAGGGGAAACGGCTGTAAGTTGTCTAAATCGACTGTTCCAGTTTTGGTGGAAGCGAAAATGCTCCGGCTTCATCACTGTCGTCACCAACGCGGGAGGAATTCAAGTGGTGTGTGGTGTGCGCTGAATTCCTGCGCATAGAGGACGTTATCAAGCGGGTTATTGGACAACATAGCCTTGTGGGATCACGCGAGGACAAAAAAAGAATGCGACGAGCTCAACTCAGGAAAACAGTGGGGGCGGAGCAAAGGTGTGAAACTAGACGAATCTGCTGCCTAAAGAGCAGGTTCGACGGAGTGAAACAAGAGGCGAAATGAAGGGAAACGAAGCGAACATCGGAAGCGTACAGACAAACGTAGACAGCCAGATGGTAACGAAGGAACGCGACTCGAGGCCAGCCAACGTGGGCCAGCAGCAATACATGTGGGTATGTTACAATGGCAACAAACGCCAGCCTTGAAACGGAAACGGTGTGACTCGGATTATGGCCGCAAACGAGACGAGACGATGAAAATTGTCACTTGGTCAGCTGAAGGGGAGTGGGTATATCTGAAAGGCATCAGAGATTGGGAGAAGTGGCAGCCAAGTGGATTTCCACATAGGCAAATTTAGTTTCAAGGACACGACGGCGATGGAGTGAATACATGAGGTGGCAGGAGGTCTTCACGCGGCACACACATGGTAGAAGGCGGTACCGGTAGCCTGCCATAGTCTTAGTCCAGCCATCTCGTCATCACGAAGTCATCATGTAGTCCGTAGATTCGTATACAGGGGAACCATTTCTTCTGAATACTTCATGATCTTTAGTAAACGTTACACACACACACAAAAAAAAAAAAAGACTAAAGAGGTTGAGGGAATGTGTAACGCAATGTTGCTTGCTCTGAACGGGAACTCGACAAAGTTCAGCCACAGGATGACACATCTACAAACAGGAGGCACCGAACAGCTCAACCACAGTGAGTAACACCAGAGCCAAGAGGCATCGCTGGGGTGCAGCCACGTCCTGTCCCTCTGCTGCTGGACCGACCACAACCATAACCCTATACAACATCCCGTGTTAAAACATGGTTCCTTGCTCCTTATTAGGAGTCTCCTCCTGATGAGCAACGTTTCGTACAACATACTATAAAAAGGACCATGTCTTTTAAAAGAGAAGCCCCAGGTTTGTGATGTTCCATAATCCATGAAACAGAATCATTGCCAGTTTATAAGAAACTGGAAACGATGGTAGACAGCGCGACTGCAATATTCTACCGTTTTAATGTGGATGTAAGGCGGAGGGACAGAAGGAAAAGCACCTGTGTCATAGTTTGGGCAGATTGTGGCCCTTGGGGTTGAACGAAAGTCCAACTCTGTACAGTGTTGATGACAGACACACTCCCTCCTGCTTTCCAATGCCCCCAGGCAAGGCGTCCCGGTGACCCAACCTGAAGAAATCAAGTCTGATGGTGGATGGTTTTTAAAAGCCTTAATGCAAACCTCACGAGCCATCGTCAAGTCTGACGACTTTAGTCGAAATATTTCTGGGTTTGTTGAGGGCAGCAAAGCTGTAGTTTGTCGGGGAAGAAGAGCTGTTGTACATCTCATAGGTACTACAAGGCCCAACATCGAGGCTGCTCCATCAGATGAGCTGCCCAAAGAAATTCACAATCAGGATGGAGCAAAGATCATTTTCAGGTAAACAGCTGACTCACCTTCACCTCCCGCCCTCACAGCAGCTTCGCAACCTTCACCTCTCGTCCTGACAACAGAGAGTACATCTTTACCTCTCGTACTGCCTACGAAACTAAACGGTGGCCTTTATTTTCTCATTCCGTATTGAATTTCACACCACCGTAGTCTCTTCCTGACACATGTTTAAGGCAAGATATCTTCGTGCGTTATTACATTATACTCCTCTCGAGTGTGCATTCCGGTGAACAAAAATGACAAATGAATAAAAAGGGAACGGGTACGTTCCAGCTGTAATATCTATCCCAAGGTCTTTGGATAGTGTGGGGCCCGTTGTCGCTCTAACGGCGTCTTCTGCTCAGTCAGCACTGCATTAACTTCATGTTTCGCGGCAGAAATTTTACGCCGGAATTGACAGATAAACAATTGTACAATTTACGGTCCTTGAGTAGCGTCTCCCCAGTGCCATCGCGCCGGCAGCTGGGGGACGTCCTCGAGGTTCATCATGACCCACCAACACGTTTTGCATACCAACGCCCTCGGAGCACGGACTTGACAAGCCATAAGAGATGGACGACGTAAATAAACTGCACTGTAAATAACTCCTCAGCGTGGCCAAGCCCACAAGTGGCAGGGGGAGGGGAGGGGGAGGAGGAGGAGGAGGAGGAGGAACATAGCCTCGAGCTATAACTTGAGACAGAGTAACATAATCCTCGCCTTCATAGCAATCTGTACCATCGTTCTGACGGTACTGACGTGTGTGAGGATGGGAGTTCGTGTGGCCTCTCGAGGTGGCATACCTTGACGCCAGACGGGGATGGAACACGACCTCAAGCGACGTCCTGCAGTTACTCAACGGAACCTAACGCTGTAAGTCGCACCCGGCAGATAGCAGGTGTGGTTTGGAACATAGCCAAGAGATCCTCGCGTCGACAGGAGGGGAGCTAACAGACACGACACAGAGGTAGCAACGTCATGCGGCAAGAATAATGGCAAAGGGACAGTTCACGGAAGCCAGCAGACGCGGTGCTGACAGCATGCAAGTCCGAGACAGCGTCATGCAAATGCTTTCTTTCTCATCGAGGCGGTGTTCTGCTGTGTGCAGGTGACCGTTTTCTTTCCTGCATCCACCACCGCTTCCCCGGGCGGAGGAGAGAGCGAGAGAGCGATAGGGCAGGGCAGTGCAGGGCGGGGCATGCCTGTCATGGGCATGTGACAGCCAGTTGGTGCCCCCGGGGCGCGGCGCGGCGCGGCGCGCGGCCTTATGTAAGCTGGTGCAGGAGGATCCCTCGGCACAAAAACCGCAGAGTTACACACACACACACACACACACACACACAGGGCGTTGAACTCCCTTTCCTCGCCGCCGCACCAGCGCATGGTGTTCCCCGCGTCAGGGGGAATGGAAGGCTCGCGTTCTGTTGTGAAGAACACGTTCACAAATACCTACCACTCCTGGAAAAAACAAATGTACTCGATAGAGATTTTAACTGAAGGGAAACAAATTTACAGGTAGAAAGTTTGCCTGAAGACTGTGATGGTTTAATCTTACCCTCGGGTATGCGTATGACCCTTGGGTATGCTGACGACACTAGAGTATACATACGACCCTAGGGCAAAGTGACGTAATCTTTGGTTTGACTCTTTTTCGGGCGGGTCGGAAAACGACCCATCATACCCAAAGGTCGTGTCGTATCACTCAAGGGTCGTACTGTCCTTCTCTGAGGTCGTTCCATTATTCATGAAGCTATGTACTTTTGCCTTTTAAAAAATGGACATGTCGTAGGAGGTAGGTGAGGCATAAGAGGGTCAAGAGTTCCAAAGTTTAGCGGTGTAAGGAAAGACACAGACATCACAACTGCCCATCCCTGAGTTGCCAACGGCCACCCAGTAATCATGTGACGCAGTGGCTTGCCGGGTGAGATATGTGGTTTATGGTTGGGGGACACAGAAGCATCCAGCTCTAAGAAGCAGATCCAAAGTAATAACGATAGAAGAGGGAAAGAGATCTGTCACTGAGGCGTTAGATGGGTAGCTCGCCAGCTGAATGTCGCCACCTAAGCATCATATGTGCTTGAACAGCGCCATGCAATACACGTATCAAGCATGGCAGCTTCAGACACAGATCTGTGGATGTGCTTGGAACTGGCTGGAAGACTTGATTGGTTACGCAGCTCCGGGCGCTACCCTCGTCACCTAGGTACACAGACCTGAAAACTGTCCCCGGAGTGTGAGGATAACACCCTCCATAAGAAAGAATCAAGCGCCCTTGTATAACCAGAGTCACAACGGTTTGTATAGAAAGGTATATTAAAAGCGTCTGAACTGGACTCCCGAGGCAGAATGTGTGTGTGTGTGTGTGTGTGTAATGTTTAGTGTGTGAGAGGTGATCTTGGCTGGGGTCGGGAACGTGTGAGGCATGTTTCCAGCTGTCTGCTGCTGCAGGACTAAAAATGCAGACCTCCGCCGATTACGATGCACTTATCACATTTGTAAACACATCAGTTACCCATTAAGGAGTTAGAAAACTTCCAAGGTATAAACACAGAGACAAAGGTGTGTGTGTGTGTGTGTAATAGGAAGGGGGAGGGAGGGAGGGTGAGGGAGAGCTTCTGGGTTCAAGCCTAGCCCACCGCCCAACCGACCGACCAGGATTCATATGTACGTACGCCCGCCCCACTTCACCTTCTCCCGGAACTCCAGCCCCGACACGATGCCCGCATTGTGGCTCTTACGTCACCCAGGTGTGGAAAGGGGATGTAGTCGTCACTAGTTTTATCCTCCTTAACTCCCCCCCACCCCTTCCCCCCGCAGGAATGGTGTCGAAGGAGCAGTCATCCTCACCACCAATCCTTATAGTCTCCTACGCGCATTATCGCCATCATCACTAATGATGCCTCCTGAGGAGACTGACCCATCTTCCTCTACTTCCAACACGAAGAGAGAGAGAGAGAGAGAGAGAGAGAGAGAGAGAGAGAGAGAGAGAGAGAGAGAGAGAGAGAGAGAAGACAGACCCCCGTCAGACACTCTAGAAGTTCTGAGTGTCAACCCACAGCCGCTACTGACGGTCAACGTCCAGCATACACAATGGTAAACTCATCCTCAATGTAGCCATGTTGACGGTAGCCAAGCAAGTACTCGAGGGAGGAAGGGGTGGTAGGAGTTACAATGCCATGCTACTCACAGCCTCATGAAATATTCACACGCCTTACATAAAAAAAAAAAACACTTGACAACTGCATTATTCTCTCGTTTCGTTTATATTTTCTTTTCTTTTTATTTATTCTCATTCATTCCACAGCAAGCGATGCACCGTCATTCAGTATGGGAATGACGTGGAGGTGGCGGCTACGATCTCTCTTCACTCGGTAACGTAATATCAGGCAAGAGTACTTGAGAATAGGAAGTCCTTAACATTGCCGTTCACGTATTGTCTCTGTCGTCCGCGTCTCCCGAGGTGTGGATCGTGGCGTCCATCGCGAGGAGCTAGCACCGGTGCTGCCTCCTCAGTAACCACACTCCTCTCGCACACACTCCGACATCACACTGACGTCTGTACGTACACGTGTACGGCCTCTACTGACGTCTGAACATCTGCAACAACGATTTTCCACAAAACTTCTTACATTCAAATACCGAGATTTCCAAAAAATGTCCGTCTGATAACGATCTACTTTCGTCTCGCTACAGAAACTTCTACAAGAAATATTCGTGTAAATATGTCAATGCAACGTTATTTTTTTGTATAACCTCGTGGAGTTCTCGGGGGGGATCTTCGCCTCCACAGATGGCCTTACTACCTCACAGCCTGGCTGGTCTGGTACCCTTTGTACGTATTTGTCCAATGCACTCTTGAACTTCCCTACTGTGCATCCCATGCTGTTTCTGATGGTAGATGGCAAAACTCTGAAGAGCATTGGGCCTAGGATGTTTAAGATGTTCTCTCTTTTCGTACTTATGGCTCCTTCGGATTTCAGATGTCGTATCTTCAAAAAGTCTTCCATGCCTGTCGTGCCAGGGGGATGTTATTACACAGCATCCGTCGATACACTGTCTCAAAACGTGTTCGGTAATCAATGTGAGGTTGATAAAGACTGTACCCACACCTCTGGCAGGCATGTGAGGCCCAACAATCATTCGCCCTGCCAGACATCAACGGAGAACAAGCTGGTGATGTCTAGGACGGAGGGACGCTCGCCTAGCATTACAGAGGACATCGGACACTGCAACCTGATGATTGGGGAAGTGAAAGAGTGGAGTGAATCAGCGGTGGTCAGTGTGGAGCGAGGGGGTCGGGGCACCACTTCCTCACCACCACTTTCCTCCTCCAACACACTAGCATCACTCTCATCCCTTCCCTAACCAAGACCACCTGGCCCTCTGTCGCAGCCTTCCCTACCTCCTCTTACTATCCTCCTAACCCTCTGTCAAACCCCTCCCAACCTTGACCTCATGCCCTTGCTGCAGTCCTCCCTTTCCTGTCTCGCCTCCCTCCTATTCTTACCCTTCCGCCCCTCTGTCGCAACCCCACCTTCCTCTCTCCCCGTCTACCTACACCTTCTAGCCCCGGCCTCCCCCCCCCCCCCCCCCCCACCTCCTCCTCCCTCACTTGCCCTCCCAAGCCCTCTATATGCTCCCCAACCGCTGACCTACTCTCCCAACACCCATACAACACACAGCCCTGCATCCCATTAGCCTTGTCCTAGTCTAGTTTTTGCCATCACCAGCGGCTTGTTTATTGTGTAGGTTCCTCTCTCATGGCCACAATGTGAGCGATAACACCAAAAGGTTTACACAAAGGGTATGTGTGAGTCACACCCCAGTGGCGAGTATACGGTATAACGCAAGTCATTACGAAGTTGGGTCATTACATCAGCTTAACATATATGCAAAGCAGATTATCTACCTGATGCAATAAGTGGATAGAATCTCAGAATCTCGGGTGTCACAATGAACAATTAGTTGCTAGGCTTTGTAAAACAAATGTCCAAATACCCTTTCCTCACCTCCCGTACCCTAGTCATCCTCCTCTAACCAGTCCTGATCGGCATCGTCTGCCTAACCCCATCGCGCTGGCCCCCTCCTATCCTCGCCAAACTAGATTCTCCCGCTATAGACCCCTCGCGGCGACATACCAAGCAGGAACATACGATGATAATACCCTTCTTATCAGTCAACAAGGTGTAGGCACTGTCGTGCAGGACGTGACCACAGCAAGCAAGCAAGCAAGCAATCAGTACCCTACGCCTTAGGGGACTCTGTTCTTGCTGCCTCTGACGTCTGATGGGGGGGGGGGAAAGTCTTAGTATTTAGACTTAAAAGAGGCTTGCTCGAAGGAGCAGAACTCAACAACACCCACCTAAATACACCAAAGTTTGGGTACCAGAGTTACATTAGCAGCATGTGGTGCCTTGCGAACTACTTCTTCGATGATTCCACCAGCAGGCGCTGCTGGTGGACTACACTTCATCCCTCCGTCCCCACCCGTAACACCGCAGCCTGAAGGGACCAGTTTCCATTAAGACTGAACACCAACAGCAGCACCACACTTCTCCTTCCTTTGGAGTCAGCAATCAACATCATCAAACCTGTACGGTAAACACATGCCTAACCCACATCATACTTTAACAGCTAAGTAATACTTGATCCTCCTGTCCGGAAGACGTTAAAATTACTGAAAATAAAAATAAAGAGGAAAGGGTTTATCTCAGGAACACAAAATCAGAATGACACACACATCATCTCTAATTCTATCACACATTCCTATCTAGATTGGTATGTTTATCGTAACAAACTATTGCTATATCAGAGCGATGAGGTGACACAAGTCATCCTTACCACAATTCAATAATGTCTCTCTGTGTGTATGTACTCCTATAAAATGACTCGCCCAAGTATTTACATTATAAATAATTACATATACATTCTAGATGCAAAATTTCTATATGTACAATTTTCTAATATTTCGTCATAACGTATGGTAAAGTCGATGAAATCTTCAAGAGAGAGAGAAGCTGAATGCGCGGCAGGAAATTTGAAACGGGAAGCGCCATTTTGTTTCATTTTTTTTTTTGTGTGTGTGACGGACATGGTACGCGCAGAGCAACTATCCCCGATCGAACGCCATCTCGGGCGATAGAATAACAGTGAGAGAGCGGAAAAAAGGGTAAAAAATTAACCAGGGCTCTGCAGGTGTTTTTTTACACCCGACAGTTAACGGTAGGAGGAGAAAGGAACGAAGACAGTTCCACTGTTTAGCAGTTCGAGGGAATGGAGAAGTATCATAACGGTCAACCATCGAGTGGCCTGTCTCCACATGGAAACTGTGGGAAGCAGCAGCGAGACGCGTAGTTAAGATCTTTAGATGGATTTCCATTATGTGTCGAATTTCTGTATCTATGAGGACTGTGAGAGGCATACGAAAACATGAACAAAAAGAACAGTACAGATGATCTCATACACCAGGTGACCGGTTAAAGTTAAGTTCAGGTTGGGTGACTTAAGGCCAGCCAGAGGCAAGGTTCCCACAGCGTAGGTTTAAGTGCAGGAGGTGAGACAAGCATTCCGTGAGTCAGTTGTGCGGATGCCGGGTCTCGTGGAGATTCTGCAGAAGGGAAAGGGACACTGCCAAGTTCCTCCCGAGCATCTGCTGCTGTTGTGCTGATTTACACCAGCGTGGACTCAACTCCACTATCATTACATCTTTATAAAGGTCGTAACTGCCTGTCTGCTCCAGGCACTTGGCCTATGACCTGTGTGGTAACACTACGTAGGTCAAACGAATTCACACGAGGCTAATGTTAAGTTGCTTAATGAGACACTTACGGAGGCCCGAGTGTCGGCCAAGCTTGAGAGCGTAAGAGTGCGATTTTATGATCCATCACTAAACACAAGTACAACGTCGTCGAGAGGAACCTCCTGGTGAACATTTACGGCATAACTCCGAGTGGTACGTACCCACAGAAGGTTCGAACCCTAGTTGCGGCAGTCGGTCCACAGTCAACCCAGCTGTTCATCCACCGATCGATAAAATGGGTTACCTGGCTCAGGCTAGGGAATATCTATACATGTATAGCATTAATGGGATGGCCTTGATTAGGGCCTCAGTTGCCCGTGCCGTCTCAGCTAACATAAAAAAGAAAGATAAAAAAACTAGAAGAATACTAAGTCGGACGGCCATGTGAACTTATCTGTTGTTATCCGTAAGCTAATATGCTTAGATAAATCTTTCCTATTCAAGAGTGTCGACAACTGCAGCACATCCTCTGTCACAGCGAGCCATGAAAGAAATTCAGTGAACTGTAAAGAGCAAGAAATTGGATACCAGGAGGTATCTCCAGTCAACTTCTGAGAGTTGTGATGAGTAACAAAACTCCCACTTGAAGCTTCGAGAGCTAGCGCAACCCCTTGGGGGGTAAACTGATAATAATAGTTTACCCCTCATGTCCGACTCTTTTACTCCTCCTGTGACGACACAACACACACACACACACACACAGAGCAGGCGATACCACGTGAGCACGGGGCGGACCACTGCGATTAAATCGACTCTCATAGGAATGTAGCTACGCCCGTTCTCAAGGCTGAAGGCCACTATCGATTATAATGCTGGGATCAAAGCCCCTCTTCTTCCACCCTTGTTAGGATCGAAACCTCCTCTCAGTACCATTTTTAAGGATCAAAAGCTCCCCTCAGTACCATGTTAGGATCAAAGCCAAAGATCACAAACGCGTTAAGATCACAGCCACCCCTTTATTACTGATCAAAGCCATGATAGGATCAAAGCTACCCATCTTAACTACGGTAATATCAGGGGGGAAACCCCCGTCTTTATCTGGGTTGTATTCAAACCTTCTTCATTCCCGGGTTACGTCACAGCCAACCCCTCCCCCCCTGATCCTACCAAATCCAAAACACACTTTAGAGCCAGTGCAACCTACCCTCACTCAAAAGGTTATCCTCACTACACACACTCCTAACCACTTCACTTGTGACCATACCCCCAACCTCCCACCACAAAGAAGTCTTGTCCACCCTCCTTACGGCTTTTTTAAGAATGGGTCTTACTCTCCCTGTTTTCTGACTGGTGCTACTTCTCACGAGTTGTACTGCTAGCCTCATAAACTCATAACCCAACCCTTTTATAAGTTTCTATAATCCACGCCTCTTGACGTAATGAGTTATACTAAGCCCTCCATTTCATGTCGTTGTTTACGGGTGAGCTCATGACGGGTGTAGCTGTTGCCCCCCACCACACACACACACACACTCCTTAGGATCCTACGTGACTAGACTCGCACTTACTTTATACGGTCACAGCCGCACCTCCGACCCCCTCAACAACTTCTCTGATGAATAGACGTAAAAAAATCTAATTTCTAATGACCCGAAAGGTCTGCTGTGTATAAGGTCACGTTAAGTCAAAATCCACATGAAATACATCCTCAAGTATACACGTACACCCATGGGTGTAATTAATGTATTTTTTTTTTTTTACATTCAGATTATGCTACACTTCTTCCCCAGGGAATCCTAAGGTACAAATAATGCAGTTGAGTACTTACTGGTCCGCGCGCCACTCCTGGCGCCTTTAATGACTGCCTCATGATGAAAATAATATACAGTCAGGTCTTCCCCGAATCCCCCCCCCCTAACTGGGTCAGGCTTTGCTGTGTGCCTTTTGGAAGGCGTGTTTGTGACGCGTTCCCCAGTCGTTAAGATGAGAATTTATTGGGTGGAGGTACAAAATCGTTATTTCAGACGCCACAGCTGCACAGTTTCAAATGCACAAAAACTAAGTACGAAATGAACGGACCGCTCCCGTATAAATTTACATAATTTACCCACATACCAGTTTCTCATACAACACACCTTTATGGAATATATATATATATATATATATATATATATATATATATATATATATATATATATATATATATATATAT
>JAYMFT010374593.1:0-21209 GCA_038088735.1 Panulirus argus
ATATGTTCCATATGTCCAAACCATTTCAACACACCCTCTTCTGCTCTCTCAACCACACTCTTTTTATTACCACACATTTCTCTTACATTACATACAATCAAACCATCTCATACCACATATTGTCCTTAAACATTTCATTTCCAACACATCCACCCTCCTCCATTACATGACTAACTTAAAAGGGAAAGTGTGGAAAGTGTAAAGAATTTTGCCTTATAGTAAATTTTTTTAGAGTGGTCTTCCAAAAAGATGACTGATGGTAAGGTTATAGAGGCAAAAGTTTTAGATTGGTCTATGAGAGAGATACACCAGTATATGACAGAAAGTAACATGACTTTTTCTTTTGGTTGACTACTTGTAGATTGAACTGGTATACAAATTCTTAGACTGCATTGGATGGATAGATTGATGCCATGTTTTTCCTTTTTCTTCTTAATGCATTTACCTATTAAATATAATTGTGCTAGCTACATGGCAAAGATTAGACCTGAATGATTACACATTGTGTTGAATGAATTACTTGAATTTTTTTTACAGAAAGAAATGACCAAATTTGCATTAATGGGATTTGAGCAAGAAATTGAAAGTTTATTTATGGTCTGTTCTTTTATTTTCCATATTGACATCAGTTATATTTCACTAATATCTTATAAATCTGGATGTAACAATTTCTTTATATTTACCATGAACTTGCAGTTTGACTAATTCCATTCAGACATCTGTGGAAGCCCTGTTGCTAGATTTAATCAGTAAATATCTTTGTCGTTATAACTAATTATCTGTTCTTGTACCTTTTCCTTGACTAATCTTGGTTAAGCAGTGAATAATTCTTATTTTGTCTGTGAGTCTCATTTGGAATGTTTTATAGGTAGCCTGTAATCTACATAATTTTTGTGAATCAACGTTTCAGTGATCAATTATTAATGTGATCAGTTTGTATCTGCATATTACATCTTAATAACTAATCACTGCGTATACATGGCAAGTAATACATCATCTCTCTTTGTTTACCTCTTCCCTTCAGCTCATTACATATGAAGTTGCGTTGCGAGGGTCACCAAGTGTAACGATGCATGAATCCCCATACCAGGCTGGAGAGCTGGTTCCTGACGTATACCTTCAGGAGTTAAAGGAAGATATGGGTTCCACCTTCACCACTTTCTTGCCATATTGATGCCTGACTTTGATGAACTTTATGCTCATGGTTCTTGTGATGTGTGACCAGGTCTAATCCTGATTCCTCTCACAGTTTGGATACTAAATTGGTTCAAGAATATTCAGGAATGATATTCTGAAAGCATAAATATATATGGATACCCAGATCTAGACATGAGATAGTCTTTATTTAGAGATGAACATAAGGGTTTTCATATGTAATAAACCAGTTCATCAAGAGAAAGAAAGTACAGTATACTGTAGTACACAGAGTAAGAATTCATGAATGTAAGGTAATATGTGGAAAGGGTAATTAAGGGACCATATGGGTGAACTTTCATAATTTTTGAAATGATGTAGAGAAATATGGACTCTGTCTGTAGTTACCAATGAAAAGCTTTATGAAGTCTCCAGAAAGCTGCACTGCTGCCTTTAAATGCAGTGGGTTTTACATCTTTTTGAATAACCCTTTCTTATACTGTTTCCAACTAGTAGCCAACACATGCATTTTGCTACATTTTATGTCTATTTGCGGTTGTTATGACTAGTAGTATGGTGGAGGTAAATTTATTTTATTAGGTAATATTGTAAACTTACAGCAACAGGAACATGTAGCATCACATTTTAGTGGGTGTAGAAGGTTGCTACTAAAGGCTGATTTTTACTCTGGCTACCTCTGGATATGCTTCCTTGAAGTTTACTACCCCAGCAGAATTTGAAGCATGAGAGAGAACATGCTAAGGCTACTTTCTCCAGTGTATGGTGAATGCTGCTTGCTCAAAATAGCAACATTATTTCGCAAAAGGTAGAAAAAGTAGAATCTCATTAATGATACATCCTTAGAGGAAGAAAGAATATTTCACGAATGTGTATATGTAAATTAAGTGCCAAGTTATCATAAGAGTGATTGTACATACAAAGGAAAAGCTCCATATCTTGAAAAAAATTCTCTTTCTTCATACTTCATATTAAATTTGATTGAGTATCATCTAATTCTAGGTTATTTGACATACTGGTGATTATTATTTTCATTGTATTTCCATATTATACTTTAATGGATAGTTATTTATGTTTTAATTTATCTAAAGATTTGAGATGTACTTAAGAAATTTATGACAAACTGTTGTAAGTATTCCTTTGAGACTCTTGCTGTATGCATTTCAAAGGAAAATAACCATTAGTGTTTCTACTTTGTACAAGATTATTAAACATTTTAAAGGAACAGACCCCATATCTTGAAAGAAAATTCTTTTTTCTTTTAAACCTTCAAAAGAGTTGAACTTGTTTATGATCCAGTTTTTATTTATTGAGAATCATTATGCTCCTCATTCATATGCTTATTTTGGCTAAGGTGTATTGCAACAATTTTCTTTTGCCTTTTGCGGATATTTTCTTGAAGGTTACACTGTGGGTTAAAGGAATGTCACCCTACAGTGTTTTTGTGTTTTACATTTAGATCTTGCTAGTTTTTTCTAAAGAGTGTTGTACCTGTTTGAAAGAGGTATGGTGTGTAATTTTGTGTGTAATTTTCTCTCAGTTGCTGGGTATTTAATTTATTCACTACAGTTTACTTGACAGCTAGTGAGTGGATTTTAACATGTGAGGCTGTTCTTTGATTGACCTTGCTATATAGGAAATGGCATATGAATATAATAAAAAAGATTAATAACAACTATCCCTTATGGTCCCCATAAGATTTTTTTTCAAGTTTTGTAAATTGATGGATGCTAAATGACTTAAGCAGCTTCACAGGATAATGAAATAAGAGATTAATATCTTTATTATTTTGACTTTTTAAGAGTCTCCACTTCAGATATTTACTGTGTAGTAAGTGCTATTATTATTCATACGCATCCTCACTCTGTCATCATACAGGATGGGTAATAACATTTGTATAAGTAAAGGGCTTGGAGGGTTTCATACACTCAGTAGTATTTGTCCTTGATATTCAGTAGTTTCTTCAATTATCTATTTGTGAAGGCATTTTGGTTTGAAGTCGTTTTGGGACAGTAAATGTTGTTGTTAGAAAAGATGATTGGAAAAACTAGTTTATATTCTTGTAGTAGCTTAGATGACATGGTTGTGTTGGCAAACTCAGTAGAGAAACTCCAGATACTAGTGTTTGAATGTGGTAGTGTGTGAAAGTAGGAAGTTAAGAGTTGATGTGAGCGCTCAGTTTTATTTGCCCTTGATATCCAGTAGTTCCTTCAATTATTTCTTTGTGAAGGCATTTTGGCTTGAAGTAGATTTGAGACAGTAAATGTCATTGCTAGAAAAGTTGGACGATAAAACTAGTTTTTATTGTAGTAGCTTGGATGGCATGGATGTGGTGGCAGACTCAATAAAGAAAATCCAGTTATTGGTGTTTGTATCTGGTAGCGTGTAAGAGTAGGAAGTTGAGAGTTAATGCGAACCAGAATAAGGTAATAAAGTGCAGCAGGGAGGCGAGACAGAATAGTTTGAGTCATAGATAGCATCATGTTGAAGAGAAGGAAGATTATTTATCTCAAGTGTTGCTCCTGAGTTGAGATTGTGATGCTAGAGGAAGAAAGAAAGAGCAACAAGTTTCTGAATCATGTCGGCAACTGAAGAAGTAAGTTAATTGCTGAGAATCAGAATTATACAGCTCTAATATTTGATGGTATAAACAGGTAATCACAGTTGACACTATCAGAATGCTTTTCAAACCATAATCAAAATACATAACAATGGTAGAAGCTGTTAACAAACAAATAACAAGTATATAAGTATATGGATATGAATAAGAATTTGTGAAACATTCCTTAGCAGAAAATATGATAGTCAAAACTTGAGGCAAAACGTGAACTTTCATTATTTTCATGTATTCTCAAATATTTTCTCAGTCTTTATTACTTTCATTTGTGAGTGCCTTACTGGAGCAAGCATAAGTGTCAGTTATACTTAATACATGTATTGCTGGAGCAGCAGTATGGACATGAAGGAGGGATGAAGGAATGTGAGAAGATAATGAGAGATGCAAGGTAGTGGAGGGGTTGGGAGAGGCTTAGGGAATATCTCAAAAAATTGTAAGTTTGAAATGGAAGAGAAGACTGAAGTGTGTACAGGTGTATGGTTTAAATTTTTTGATACATGGTGACTATCCACAAGCATGTTTTTATGCCTTATTTATATACCCTGGCAGACTGGGATGCATATGTATTTGTGATGTATCCTTTTTTTTTATTTACTAAGCTTCGAGACTTTGAGGGAACTAAGGGTGTTCCATGTGTGTGCTGTTGTCAAGATCTTGGATTTGTCTGTAGTTTGTATCATTGTTGTCTTTATGCCATACTTTTTGTGCTGCTTGTCTTAGATATGAACCGACTGTTTTAATCTTTAATTTTTTGTGCTGATCTGCTGTGCTTTCAGTGTAGGTGAATTTTTCATTTCTTACAAATCATGGAGCCATATTTTGTGTCATCTGTAAGTTCAGCATGCATGATTTGGAGATGAGGAATGTCAGTATAGGTGAGTAATTTAGGACAGGTACTATCATGGCCTAGACTAGGTGCAGATGTTGGTTCTCTGGCTGGTGCCAGAACCATGCAGACTAGTTTGGGCCATTTTTACTTGTGTAGATCTAATGTTGATATGATCTATTATCATACCCCTTGGATGTCAGTGTGTGGTCCAGGTTTCTTCAGCTCTCCTTGTGTTCTGTCATATTACCTTCTGTGATTATGTCATTGGGTTTTATTCTTCCTGGCGCTACTTCAGGAAAATAGTTTTTATCTTCCAGTCTTTCTCGAATTCATTTAGTTTGATTTCCTGTGACTTTACTAAATGAGCTGACTGTTTGTGTGCCCCCACCACTAGTTAGACCATGGAATACTCGGCAAGCTGCTGTGTCACATGATTATTAAGTGGCCATTGGCAAAACAAGGGTGTGCCATTTTGATAACTGCTTATTCCCCTACATGTCGAAGCTTTGGAACTCTCTACCTTCTCATGTCTTTCCCAGTGATTATGACCTGGCTCATTTCAAGAGACAGGTTTTTCACTTTCTCAAAAATTTGTGCTTTCCCTGTCTTTTTTCCCCCTTTCTTAATTCTCTCTAAATTTCAATTAGGGCCCGGCCTTGATATGGACTTTTATCCGTGAATGGAGCCTTCAACATAGAAAAAAAAAAAAATGTTTTAGGAGTGAATTGTTCTAGACTACTATTTGAGTGGCATTGTTGGCATAGAAAATGCCTATGCTTAGGACATCAACTGATGGGGGAGGGGGGATGTCCATTGTGTAAGTTATGAATAATGTTGAAGATAGGTTGCTGCCCTGTGGTACCTCGCTTAGGATAGGGAATTTGGTTGACGTTGCAGAGTTGGTGATGATTTCTGCTGTACGTTGGAGAGTGTTTGAAACGCAATCTACCCCAGCCCGTTTTACTCTGGAGCAAGGGGATGGAGAGGGATGTGGCTGAGGTGCGGGCGATTGTGGCGTTAGTTGTGGAGAAGGTGCAGGGGATGGTGGTGATGATAGGGCAAGCAATTGTTGTTGTGTTATTGTTGGCGTAGGGTTGGTGGTGTATGGGATGGTTGTGACTGTGATAGTGGAGGGGTAGTGATGATGATGGGTGAGTACTGGAGGGATGATGGCGGTGTTGGTGTATGTGTGGGGAACTGGGAGGGTGGTGATGATGGAGGAGTGTTGGTGAAGGTAGTGGTGGTGAAAGGCATGGTGTTTGTATAGGTGAAGAGGAGGCTCTATTGCAGTAAACATTAACTGCTCTTATTGTGACGCTCTTTATCCAAGAACATGGGATAAAAACGATGAAGCATTCGGAGCCTCACCGAATGCACCCTGTTTCATAGAAACATTTACAAAGTAAAAGTTTTTAATCTTAAGCGTTCAATAAATATCACATTTTCATTCCAACAAATAAGATATTCGGGACTCTATTTAGTAATAGTGTTTTGCAAAGAAAATTTCTGCTACGTTGTTGACACTCACAAAAAAGAATTGCTCACGAACGCATGCAATGTATAAATTATTATATGAAGACCAGCGAAAGGTTTGTCTGGAAGAAGCAACGTTTTATAAAGAGAACGCAGTGGCTGGTGACGTAATGGATCAAAACAAAGTTGTGGGTGGGAGCTTCTGGGAGCCGGGCCACCACCACAGGCAGCCAGTGTGTCATTTTATAATTATAAATGCGTCTCGCTGCTGATGCTGATTCTTTGCCGCAGCCGACTGCGGCACTGAGAATGCACAGCTCCGTTCAGATTTTCGCGAGATACTATCGGTGGGGGGCAGACAGCCCATTGTACCCTTACTGAACGGCAGGTCAAGTACGTCGAATCTCCCTTGAATACACTCGTCAAAAAGAGGTAGGAAGGATATCAGTATGATTATCGTTCATCATTAATACTGACGGTTGATGAATGTGTGTCAGTATACTGCATATGTGAAGAGCAAAACATTAGTGATAGGGATATCTGTGTGTGTATCATTGTACAGTGGGGAAATCGGGTTACGAATAAACCCTAGGGGAAGTGCCTGAAGAGAACTTGTGTATGAAGATCTTGAGTGAATCCATGACTTTAGGTTTTCCTTGCAGTACACAAGGTTAGAGGACACATGCAAAGTGAGAGTGAATGTAGTCTTAGAATTATCTTTAACAGTCAAAGATGATATTAAAGATTTTTTGATTTCTGGATGTAGCTTATGTTGACAGCCTTAATGACACTGGCAGTTGGTAAGGCCAAAGTCCAAATAACCAATCGACCTACTTTTAGGTAATATTTATGTGTGCGTAACATTTATCCGAGATCAAGGAAATATGTTGTAGGAATGACATTGCCTCATATGACCGGCTGTGTTCACCTTGTATCAAACGTTACTGAAACACACCGACGCAGCTGGGTTGGGTGTCTACCTGTGTGCGCGCGCGTGTGTGTGTGTGCCAATTTTTTTCACCTGCTGCTGATGAGAGTCATCAAAAGCTCCATCGAAGCCAGATGAATCGGAAGGAAGAGAGATTGGTTGATGCTCAGAGATCACATTATCACTCCATGGTAATAGGCTCTTCATACAGGGTGTTGCTCATGAAACCGGCCAGTTCTCCAATACCGTCATGAAGTGGATTAGAAGATAGGCAGAGAACAGTAAACTTTAACGACGGACGTGGGTTATGTCTGTGAAAAGGACTGGGACATAGCTACATTGATGTATGTTGAACAGAGAATGAGAGACCTGCAGCAAAGTTTATTAACAGCAGCCAAATTTAGCGTCCTCGTTCGTGCGTAGCTATGTATGGGTAAGTTTTGAAGACAGTAGAATGGATAATATATATATCTGGAAATAAAATCACTGCTGTATCCACACTTTCTTATTGAAAGTATTGTATGGATGATGCAGAATGGCTTAGAAATTCGGCATATGATTTCTTAACCATAATTATGATTAAAATATGAATTAACAATTTAGGCAACCAAGAGTGTCTGCTCTCTTTTGAATATGGTTTTGTGTTGTATTCTGTTAGAATTGAAGCCCCTGGAAGAACCACCTGGGCAGACGGCACTGCAATTATTACGGCGGCAGAGGCAATCCCCCTTAACAAGCGCGGTGGCCATAATAGACAATCTGCAGTTGTTGGCCGTCTCAAAGTTGCATGTCAGGCGAATATTGCACGAAAACAGAATACACCACAGAGCTCTCGCGAGGAAGGAGCGCCTGACAGGACAGCACACAACCCCATTTCTGGCCTCGAGTTGTGTTCACGGATGAAAAATGTTTCTGATCGACCTCTTATTTGTAGTTCCATTCCTGGGGGGAGGAACAACAACTGGTATGAAGTTAATTTTGTTACTATTTGAAAGCACAGAACGTCATAATTATGGCAGTAAGAAATCCATACGGATTTCTTACGCCATGCGAATTGTATAAAAGAGGGTTAATGAATTACAAATATCATTAATCCTTCCCAACCACTACAAAGAACATGTAAATCATACAATGTTTAGCACTTACATATGACTAGGCCAACTACATCAGCAAGGAGACACATTCGGAATACACATTACCTACAACATCTGGGCTTGCGTGACTTGACATGGCCTGGGTGACGTTCTCAACGATGAGGGTCGTTTTACTGTAGCGGAATACATTCCTCTGCCGGAGGCACATTTAATGCTGTCTTTGAGAGCGGGAGCTGCCCCTTCCCAACCGGGTCAGTCATTTTTACGTACACAAAGTGACCCGTCCACACCGCCAGTGTCGTTCAACGGCTCCTGACGAAGTCTTGACAACTACTGACAATGTCGTTATAACTACCCCAGATAGTCTTGACAACGACTCCTGACCAAGTCTTAAAAACGATCCCTGACCAAGTCGTGACGACGACCCATGACGAAATATTAATGACTACCCCTTAAGGAAGGCTTAACAACGACTCTCACGATATCTTTACAATTGACCAGTCAGTTCTCACCTTCGTCCAGTTTCGTCTCGTCCTGTCCTGGCTCGCCTACTTCTGTCCCATCAGATCGCGTTTTGTCACAGACAAAAGTCCACAATAAGGCTGGGCCTTAGAGAAGTTAATGAAAATGAAGAATAAGACAAGGGAAAGTATTTATGAATTCTGGAAGAATTGAAAAAACCTGTCTTTTAAAATGTGCCAGGTTACAGTTAGTGGGAAAGACATGAGAAGGTAGAGAGTTCCAAAGCTTCGACGTGTAGAATCAGTTATCAAAACGCCCCACACTTGGATTGCCGATGGCCACACAATAATTATGTGGCGCAGCAGCTTGCCGAGTATTGCGTGGTCTAGCTAGTGGTGGGACTCGCACGCAGCCAGTTCTCGGGAGCAAAAACCAAAGTAATACCTATAGAAGAGTGAACGAACATTTTGGTGTGGGGCAAGCGGGTAAAGTTTTGAATTTAGCATGGGACAGTTTATAAGTCGGATCGGTTTCGACTCAACTCTGTCATGTAAGAATGAAGAGCTAGAACCACCCCAGATTTGAAAGCAGTACTCCATACAAGGACGAATCAATCCTTTGTATAAACGGAGCAACTGTTCATAAGAGAAGTTTCGACATCTAAACAGGACTCCCAGTTTCTTAGAGGCATACTTAACTATCTCCTTGATATGGGGTTTCCAAGAAAGATTGGATATTACAGTGATACCAAGTATGTTCATTGAGTCAAGAGGTGGAATTACAGAACCCCCGAAGGAGAGAGGAAAGTTGTGAGGAATTTTTCGACAGCGAGATGGGTAGAAACTGGGTCTTGGAGACATTAAACCTAACCAGATTTCGTGTACCCCACGGAGATATCCTGTCCAAGTCTGAGTTCACTGAGGGAGTTGTGTCAAAGCGAGATGCAGATCGAGTGAGAGAAGAGGGAGCAGAATTGAAGGATGTGGAGGAACGCAGTGTTGAGTCGTCAGCGTATGAGAGCATGTGGTTATTATTGTCCCGTCTCCTTTCGTCCGGTCCCGTCAGGTCTCATGTCGTTCCCTCCTGTCTCCTCTAGTCTTCATAACGCGTCTCGTTTGATACCGTCCCGTTTCGTCTTGTCTCGTTCCATCCCGTCTCCTGTCGTCTCGTTCTGTCCCGTCCCTCTCCTCTCCTTTCGTCCCGTCACGTCTCGTTTTGTCCCATCCCGCCTCGTCAGGTCCCGCCCTGTCTTGTCCCGTCCCGTCCAGTATCGTCGCGGTCCATCAGGTCTCGTCTCGTCTCTTATCGCTCCGTCACTTCCTATCCCGTTCCGTTTTGTCTCGTCCCGTTTCATCTGGTCCTGTCCCGTCTTGTCTGGTTCCGTCCCGTTTCTTCTTTTTTTGTCCCGTCAGGTCCCGTGTCGTCTTGTTTCGTCCTGTTTCATCCCGTTTCGTCCTGTCTCGTCTCATTTCGCCCCGTCTTGTCGCGTCTCGTCCTATTTTCTCTCGTTTCGTCCAGTCCTGTCTCGTTTCGACCCGTGGTGTCCTGTCAGGTTTCGTCTAGTCCCGTCTCGTCTCGTACTTTCTTGTCCTGTCAGGTCTCGACCCGTCTCGTCCCGCCTCCTCTCGTCTCGTCCCGTCCTGTATCTTGCCTTGTTCAGTCCTGTCCCGTCCCGTCCCGTCACTTTTCGTTTTGTCTCCACCCATCTCATACCGTCTCTCCAGATCCCTACTCGTGTCGTCCCATCTTATCTCTTCTCGTCAGGTCCTGACGAAGTTTTTGAGAACGACTCCTGACGAAGTCTTGACAGCCGCCCCTGATGAAATGTCGACAACGACTTCTGACAAAGTCTTGAACACAACCATATACGAAATCTTGAAAACTATTCCTGACTTAAGTCTTGCTAGAAAAGAAAAAAAGGAAATTAAAAAGATTAACCAAATCTATTCAAATGTTAATTATTTCTCACGTCTATGACAGCAGTGCAAGTGTGTGTGTGTGTGTGTGGTGCGTGGCAAACGCTCTACCTAACCAGAACTTGACAGACGACGTCAGACTGGACGGACGGGTACGGGGGGAGGCAGGTAACACATTCAGGTGGGGACCACTGGCGACACCCACTGCGGCGACTAAGTTAACCACTTGCATGAACGGCAGGTTTACCACTGTCTTCTGCACCACTTGAACTGAGACTAATGAGGCATACGTGGTACCTCCTCAAGTATCTGTCTCACTATGAACAAAGGTTATATGAAATCACTAAAGAAATATAATCTCATAGATACACACACACACACACACACCAGCCTAAGCCCCGACAGGAGGATGAATGCCTGGTTTGCGTGTGGGCCGACTGCCACGCCCAGGGTTCGATCCCATGCAGATCCAACCTCAGGCTGGCCTGTGCTGACTCATGGTCAGTAACGATGTGTGCGAGTGTGAGTGAAATCTTTCATATCCAGGTGGATGATGTGACCAATGAAGCCACAGGTCCTAGACCCTGGATGACGGGCTACTGAGGCTACAGGTCCTAGTCCCTGGATGACGAGGCTGCTGAGGCTAAAGTTCCCAGTCCCTGGATGACGGGGCTGCCGAGGCCAAAGTTCCCAGTCCCTGGATGACGGGGCTGCCGAGGCCACAGTTCCCAGTCCCTGGATGACGGGGCTGCCGAGGCTACAGTTCCCAGTCCCTGGATGACGGGGCCACTGAGGCCACAGTTCCCAGTCCCTGGATGACGGGGCCGCTGAGACCACAGTTCCCACTCTCTGTTGCTCATTCATTCTCTCTCTCTCTCTCTCCACTTTACCCTCGTCCTCACTTTCCTCTATACTTCGCTTACTCGCGTTATCTTCTGTCATTCTTCCTTTTCTCCTTCCTGCCACACTACTACACTGTGTCAGTTTTCCATCCTTCCCTTAAACAGCTACTCCATTCTCTCTCTGCTCCACAGTTCATTCTAAAATCTTCATTCCTCATTCTATCGATCCGTTTTTGTTCATTCCCCACGTCATTCGCCAGGAAGCCACCGTCGCATCCTCTGCCATTCTACCACTGCTGCACCGTTATTCAAGGTCCTCTGTACCTGGTCTTACAAGGAACTCCTAAACACCTGCAACCTCTTGCCATCAGAACGCTCCTCAAAATGCCGACAACTTGATCACGTTATATCAACTTCTTCCACGTCTGAACGTTCGCGTTCTTCCTAAATTTACTACGAACAGACTTTACAGACTTAAGATTCCGGGACCATTTCCAAAGCCTCGCCCCATGAACAGACCTTCCGTCCTGATCACTATAAAGTTCCTCAGATGCCTCGCCCATTAGCACCGTGTCATCTCCCTATAATAAGAATATTCCCACTTTCTGTCCTCATCATTTTCTGAACTTGCATCATTAACTAGATAGGAGCAAGACCACATCTGTGGCTCCACGCCCGACGAAACGAAAAACACAAGGAATGTTTACAGGGGTCGTTGTCAAGACTTCGTCTGGGGTATTGTAGAGACATGTCCATTACAGCCGTCAGGGACATAATCAACATAGCTGTCAGGGACATGTCCAAGACAACCGTCAGTTCCACCTTCACTAAGCTGTGGAAACGAGTTATGTATGAATTACGACAGTTTAGCTGGTTACATCTGGCGGACTAGGATGATTTAGATATACGCAACAGTGAGACTTCCCGGATTAGTAGCTGTTGTTCAGCGAATAGAAGCGCACACGAGCGCTGGGCTTATAGTTTCCTCTACGCTTGCCATGCTTTTAGCAGTTTTTGTATTTTATCGAATTTATGTTATTTAAAGCAAACGCAGGCCTCTGTGTTGAACTGCAGTGCGCAGAGGGTGAACTGTTAAAGTGCTGGGTGAGTGAATAGAGAGACCTCTACGTATGGCAATGTTTAGTGATTTTTTTTTTTTAATTATTATGATTTGAGGATAGATTGGAGTACATACAGTGACCCGAAATGGGTTTGGAAGCTAAGGGTTGGTCATGCACTCTTACATGATCTTCGGTGTTACCGAGGTGGGAGTGAAGATGATGGGCCTGGCTGTGAGCAGGCCACAGGTGAGGCGTGTGTTGAGGGGAGGGCTACGTGTTGCATCCCCGAGGTTATATAAGAGGGTGCGGGAGGGTTAAGCTCATCAGTCGGCCGCGTGCGTTTTCTGTGTTGGGTTGGTCCGAGGAGCGCGCGCCCAAAACAGTCTGTGGATAGAAAGAATTGTCGCACTCTTGCTTTTGCTTGATACCTCAGTGAATGAACTTTCTTTTTTCTTTATGTTTGTCTTCCATGATTGATATGACTATGAAGAACAACAATGTCATGCTTTACGTAGGAATAAAGATTTTACATCATGGGAATTGTGAATGCTAATGTCTGAACTTCGACTTGACACGAAGGCCATATTGATTAATGTTCTGTTTATACACTGAAAAATATAGCATGGAACATTATCCTGACATCCAAAACAGAACTGAGTTCATGATTCGTATTGGCTTCGTTGGACAATGACTGATTTCCTAAAGAACTATGAATTTATGATTGTGGCCAATAACACGAAAGGCATTTTACAAGAGCACTTTATAATACGGTAGGATCAATGAACAAGTATTTTCTGTGCCACGAAAGGACTTTAAGAGAGACGCATACATACCACAGAAGGACCTTAAGAACTGAATTATGTGTTCTGTAAATGGACTTTCATAGAAAACTATAATGCAGTAGATAAATGTGGAAGTGATAACGTGAGAGACAGAAGTTCGTGGCATGCAAATGTTTGTGATAATAGCAGATGGTTCCCAGTCGTGTTGAACCTAGGCTAGCTAATGGACCAGAGACGTTCTGTTGAGTGTACTGTATGTTGGGTCATTGACTGGATACGTTCTAATGGGTGTATTCTAAGTTGGCTGGTGAGATCAGAGACGTTTCGTTGGGTTTACTGTAAAAAGTCGGTTCATTGACCAGAGACGTTCTGTTGGTGTATTGTTTTCTGGTTCTTCTGTTGGTGTATTGTTTTCTGGTTCGTTGACCAGCGCCGTTCTAATTGTAAGTTGGTTGATAGAACAGATTACGTTCACTAGTTTCTGTAAGGTGGTTGATGGACCAGATTACGTTCATTGCAAGGCGATTGATGGATCAAGCAGTTTTACAAAGATTCAAATCTTCCACAAGTCTCGATATTTTCCCGAGTAGTGAGCGAGTCGTGCAGGGATGACGAGATCAAAAGATGTGCGTAGCATCCCTGCACTTCTTGTGGTTGGTCAGGGACGGGGCTGTGAAGGGGAGAGAGTAGTGGCATTATCATCATAGGCAGATGATACGGTGCTAATGGGCGAAGCATTTGAGGAACTTTATAGCAGTGCAAGGGAAAGAACAGACTAGTCGTCTGTGAAACGTAGGGGATCTGGACAGAAGGTCTTTGGAAATGGTCCGGAGCCTTGTCTGTAAGGTCTCCTGGTAGTAAATTTAGGATGTTCAGACGTGGAAGAAGTCGATATAACGTGATCAAGTTTTCGGTAGTTTGAGGAGCGTTGTGACAGCAAGAGTGTGAGGTTGTAGGTGTTTAGGAGTTCCTCATAAGGCCAGGCACAGAGGACCTTGAATTACGGTGCAGTAGTCGTAGAGTGGCAGAGGATGC
Source organism: Panulirus argus (assembly GCA_038088735.1). Taxonomy (NCBI): domain Eukaryota; kingdom Metazoa; phylum Arthropoda; class Malacostraca; order Decapoda; family Palinuridae; genus Panulirus; species Panulirus argus. Next base: position 14,192 of record JAYMFT010374593.1, read on the forward strand.
AGGGGAATGAAGAAAAATGTATCGATAGAATGAGGAATGAAGATTTTAGAATGAACTATGGAACAGAGAGAGAATGGAGTGGTTGTTTAAGGGAAGGATGGAAAGCTGATACAGTGTAGTAGTGTGGCAGGAAGGAAAACGGGAAGAATGACTGAAGATAACGCAAGTGAGCGAAATGTATAGAGGAAGGTGAGGGCGAGGGTAAAGTGGAGAGAAAGAGAATGAATGAGCAACAGAGACTGGGAACTGTGGTCTCAGTGGCCCCGTCATCCAGCAACTGGAAACTGTGGCCTCACTGGCCCCGTCATCCAGGGACTGGGAACTGTGGCCTCAGCGGCCCCGTCATCCAGGGAATAACTGTGGCCTCAGTGGCCTCGTCATCCAGGGAATAACTGTGGTCTCAGTGGCCCCGACATCCAGAGACTGTGAACTGTGGCTTCAGTAGTCTCTTCATCCAGGGACTGGGAACTGTGGCCTTAGTGGCCCCATCATCCAGAGACTGGGAACTGTGGCTTCAGTAGCCCCGTCATCCAGGGACTGGGACCTGTGGCCTCACCGGTCACATCATCCACCTGAATATATAAGATTTCACTCACACGCACACACATCGTTACTGACCATGAGTCAGCACAGGCCAGCCTGGGGTCGGACCCGCGTGGTTTCGAACCCTGGGTGTGGCAATCGACTTATACCCAACCCAGGTGTTCATCCTCCCCTTCGGGCTGGTTGGTAAATGGGTATCTGGCTGAGGCTGGTGTGTTTGTGTGTGTGTGTAGATTGTATTTCTTTAGTTGATTTTATATAACCTTTGTTCATAGTGAGACAGATGCTTGAGGAGGTACCACATATACTTTATTAGTCTCAGGTCTTGTGGTGCAGACGATAGTGGTAAACCTCCTGCCGTTCGTACAAGTGGTTAACTTAATCACCGCAGTGGAGGGGTCGTCAGTGGTCCCCACCTGAATGTGTTACCAGGTCCCCGCTACCCCCGTATTCGCCCGTCTGGTCTGATGTCGTCTGTAAAGTTCTGGTTAAGTAGAACGTTTGCCGCGCACCACACACACACACACACACACACACAACACACACACACACACTTGCACTTCCGTCACAGATGTCAGAAATGACACGCGACTTGAATGGATTTGGATAAATGTTTTGACTCACCTCGTTTCTTCCTCAGCCGGATTTGGATTAAACCTTTGATAAGCACAAACGATATTCCTTTTTTTCAAGTATTTACTTTTCCAAGACTTGAAGTTCTTGAGTATATGAATATGATATTTTGCTGATGATAGATTTATTATTATTATTATTATTATTATTATTATTATTATTATTATTATTATTATTATTGTTAATATTATTATTATTTTATTATTATTATTATTATTATTATTATAATTATTATTATTATTATTATTATTAATATCATTATTATTTAAGTGGTTACGGGGAAGTGGCTTAGACCAAAGATGGTCGTCAGGTTAATGTTCTCTGATCAGAAAGGGAAATCCTATAGCGATGAACACTGTATATCTTGCCTGCCCCACGGTATGGTACCGGGAGACCGATATCCTTCACATCTGCACTATTTTGACGTTGTAAAATACATGTATTTGGAGACGCTGGTCTCTCGTGAGGGATCATTGCGTGAAGTGAAAAATTACGGAGCACTTTTATTACCGTGGGATTCCGTGTTTCCCTTTAACACAACGGTCTTGGGATTGAGGTACGTATGAATGATTTCAGAGGCTGCATGCGTGTACTTGATCCATCCCATGAAATTGGAAACTGAATCAGTATGATGGAAAGATAACACGGTGTCTGGTGGTGGACTAGAGAGAGGGACTCTCCACATCCTAGCCAGTGACGGAGTTCAGGATGCTGTGTAGAAGGGAGAAATTGCCAGCAAATGTTGACCAAAGTGATGTGATGGGATGCAGCAAGGACGTGAGAGAGAGAAAGAGAGGATGGTTCGAGTGTAAGTTCCAGTAAGCAGGACCTGAAGGAAGAAGAGTTCCTTTAGGTAGCGGGAGTGGACGTATCTCTGGATGGAGCTATGGGTGTGGAGGGCCGAGGTGGTCCTGTGTGGGTTGCAGGAGCGTGTGGGAAGGAAAGGTCACTGTGTGTTAGAGTTATGATGGGTGTGTTTGAAAGTATGATGTCCCATCACTGTCATATGGATGTGAGTCTTTGACCGGGAATGTAAAAGAAAGGAAGAAAGTAGACCTTTTTGAAATGGGATGCCATAGGACTTTATGTGGCGTGAGGCGGGCTGATCGTGTAAGGAATGGCAGTGTACGAGAGAGGCGTGATAGTAAGCGCATTCTGATTGGGAGAGATGGTTAGTTTTCGACTGAAATGGTCTGGACGCATGGAGAGGATGAGCCAAGAAAGACTGACTAAGAGGATGGAACGAGGGGGAAGAGTGGGCAGAGTAGTTGGAAGTAGATGGAGTATCGGGTCAGACCATTCCGAGGTGCGGGAGGTGGGCAGGGGATAGAATGAACTGGATCGATGTGGTATACTGGGGGAGAGAGACCTTCTGGCAGTGGGCTGAACCCTGGCGTGTGTACCGGTAAAGATAACCGACTGAGTAATCTCTGGGGCTTGGCTATGGATGGGAGGCTCTGATTCCCGTGCGCTGTGCATGGTATTTGGAGACCGAATGCGGGTGCAAATGAGACCACTGTTCTTTTGTTCCTGACGCTACCACGCTAAGGCGGGAGACGCATTTAGGCATTAAAAAGAAAGGTAGATAAAATGGTAGTTTTGACCGTATCCGTCAAACCTTCTTAGAGACTTCGTCACGGAGTGGCTGACGAGCTAGCTGGTGGAGGCTGCCCAGGAGGAAGCACCTGCCGCCCGGCGTCAGGAGTTCCGCCAAGAATTTCAGCCAAGGTTTTTTAGGTACGTCACCTACCGCCCCTGTCCCCCGCCGGCTGGATCCTGCCACATCTCCTGTCGCCCCGCCAGAGTAACGTAGCGATGAAAGTTGCGGAAGTATGCGTCGTACACACCAGCCCCGCAGCCAAACCTGCCCCGCGCCCGCCTCTGCCCTCCCCACAGCACTGTCCCTCACACTCACACACACAAACACCCTCTACCAGCTTAGAACATTACTGTACGAACCTTTATTACGCCGATTCGATCCCCGAAGAGGGCGGCTCGACCTTTATCTATGATGGACTGACCCTTGACGTAACCCACAACGGTCTGGTCAAAGGTGACGCCGTCACACCCAAGGTTCGCACTGCGTTGCAGTGGGCTCAAGTTCATTTCGTCTTGAGCTGAGTGACCTCCGGTTCTCGCAACCCATATTTAGTGATGCCTTAACTAGTAGTGGGTGGCGTGTGATCCCTGACCTCTGCGTGTGGTTTCTGACCTCTGGCACCCCCACTAATGGTGCCGTCCCATGTTGTAGTGCCTCCCTTCGCTATGGTACCGACCCATGTTATGGTGCAGCTGCGCCGCCACGTTTTGGTCTCTTTCTACGTTATGTTGCCGTCCCACGTTATGGAGCCGCCTCACGCCTTGGTGCCGTGTGTGTGTGGTTCTCACTTTTTGTGTGTGTTAATGGGAGAGCTGTTCACTCGTGTTGCCAGCTGTATATATGTACCGTGTCTTTAAACCTATGTGTACACACACAGGCTCACACATATCTCATCTGAGTCCGGTATAAGTGTATGTGTGTGTGTGTGTGTGTGTGTATGCATTACCAGAAACTCTGTGCAGACATTAATCAGTGTATCACATACTACAGAAAAATATGTGATGCACTGAGGAACCCCACAAGTGTGTATGTATATAGGAAATTTTCCAGAAGTGTTGGTAAACCAAAAAAATGTCATGATTGTATTTTTTTTTTCAGAAACTCCTTAAGTATACGTAAACAGTATGAAGCAGATCTTCACTGAATACATATTTGAATCATAGAACATATTTGGCGTGTTAGTCATCAGAAAATAAGTTTAAGTATCTTCAGAAACTGTCCATAAGCGTGTATCCGCCAAGAAGGACTTTCCACAAGTATATGTTCACAGAGGAACTCGTCCTTTGTGTTGCTGTAAATTGATATATTCCCAACAAGGAACACACTGCTTGGTGTGACGTGAGAGAGACCCGAGGTGTTGCAGGACTATGGAATACCTTACCAGTGTGAGCAGACTCTGAAAAGCTGTCATCAAGACGTGCGTTATAACGAGGAAACACATTCCATCTGTGAACAGAGTCACAGATTCTCTACAAGTATATGTGCGTCAAGGGAGCGAGTGTGCATAGAGAGGAACTTCAGAAATCCTCCACTGTGTAGCCGTCATGTGAAACTGACTTCACGCAGTGACCAGTAGAATGTGTCACCAAATCCGGCACGTGACCTGCTAACCTCCTGCCGTGGGTGTCTAGTGACCTTCAACCAGCTGTGGACGAAGGTGATAAAGTGTCTTGACTCGTGAGTGTACTACAGAGGGATCTGTGGCACGGGAGCCGTGCAGGTGTCCCACTGAGAGTGTAGCCTGGACGTCTGAACAGTACACTTGGGGTTTGACGTGACGGAGGTGTTGTCCCCAAGTGAGGAATTCCTCGTGTGTCAGGCGTGAGCAGGACCCATTTGTGCCCGAGTGAAGTGGGAGCTCTTGAAATGTTTCCCCTGAACCCCGAGGTGAGAAATGTGTCTCTGACGCGGTCATGATTGCGTTCTAGAATTCGCCGTGTTTATCTAAGAAGAGCTAAGGTGTTATTGATAGACTTTACACTTACACACACACACACGTGTCTAGGAATCAGAGTCACGTGTTTCTGTGGATAACATAGTCATGAAAAGACTTAGAAGCTGAATCTCTGGCGCGCTGACACAATCTCTCTCCTCCTCTAGTGCTCCGGTGGGGGAGTCTGTCAGAGCTCTCAGTGTTTCGTTCGCCAGGGAGGTGAAGGAACGAGCTGGTGCTAGGTGGTGCCCCTCGAGGAAATACAGTGTAGCAGGTCGCGGCGAGAGGGATCAGGGCGATGCTGGTGCTGGTCTTGTGGTTCCTCCTGACGGTGGTGGTGGCACAGGAAGGCTCGTGAGTACCCACGACTTTTCTCTCTTCTCTTCGACACATATGTTAGTTCATGTGACTCATTTAGTTCGCTTATTTATAGACTAATTTTCCAGGTAATTAGCCATCGGCTCATGAGTCTTTTTTTTTTCTCTCTCTCTTCCCATCCTGTAATGTAGCAGTTTTTTTTCTTCCACATGGTTGCTAAACCCTTGATCACGACGGCGCGACCCTTCAAAGGAACAGCTCAAAAAAAAAAAAGGCCAGACTGTCACACCCCAAGGCTGCTACCCCGTAGTGATCAGGATGCAAAGCCCAGCTGGTGTGCAGACCTAGCCTAGCGTCTGTCTCCTGCTGTAGCGTGGATCATTAAACACTTACTTTATTTCAAGATTTACTAAGTAAAGCGCTTTGCTCATACGACACGCTGGAACGGGTAACTGCAGCGGGAACGGATGCAGCGGGAACGGAAATCCTGCCTCCGCAGGTTTGATTCAGGAGTTACGCCGGGGAGAAACTCTCTCTGGCCAAAATGAAATTCCCTCTCCCGACACTTGCTTTGTGTAAAGTCACTTGTATGTGAATAGAATTTCCTAATTAAGGTTGTATGTAGATTAACACGTTAATGAGGGTTTTTCGTTAGCATAATACTCGCTTGAAACTATAATGAGAGGTTTTAAAAACGTTCGGTGAATATGAGACGAAGTTGTAAAGAAAATACTTCAGGATTACAAAGGTCTAATGTTGTTGTTGTTGTTGTTGTTGTGTGAGCAAGGAGGAAGGATTTAGCGAGATGGAAAAGAGACGGGGCTGGAAGTTTTAGTGAGACGGGTTAGAGGCGGTTCTGGGTGAAACGGGTAAGAGACGGGACTAGGAGTTTTAGTGAGACGGGTAAGAGGCGGGGCAGGGAGGTTTAGTGAGACGGGGAAGAGACGAGGCAAGTAATTTTAGTGAGACGGCTTAGAGATGGGGCAGAAGTTTTAGTGAGACGGATAAGAGACTAGACAGGGAGCCTTAGTCAGACGGTTAAGAAACGGGGTAAGGAGTTTTAATGAGACGGGTATGAGACGGGGCAGGGAATTGTAGTGAGACGGATAAGAGACGGAGCTTACAAGTCCACCTTTCTTCTGTACGTGGTGGGCTTTAATGTTCGACCCCGTGTTCTGTACAGTCACCGGGTGAACCAGTATTATTGCACGTTTCGAACTGACGGAGTTATGTGTGTGTGTGTGTGTGTGTGTGTGTGTGTAAGACGTTGGATAAGCACACATGCACATGGAGCGTGCCTATGAAGTGAGATGATTAGAAGTGCATGTTAGGCTGTGTCACTTGACGTGATGCAGTGTGCATGGCAGTGTAAGGAAGGAGCCGTGTGTGTGCCTGATGACAGTGGTCTAGTTGCATGACTCGGTACAGTGTGCAGGGTACAGGAGGAGGATCACGAAAGACTTGATTGCCACCTTTCAGTTCATAAGAGGCTACGATAATGTGGGCAGAGACTAAGTCTTCAAGATCTGATAGAAAAAAAAGTTTAGAGAAAAACTAGGCAAGTAAAGTGTTTAGGAAGACGTAAAAAAACGTCTTGATAGAAAGTCAAGACCCATGTCGAACCTGCTGTGCAAAGATATGGAGTGAATGCAGACAGCAGTGGAAGGTTCAGAAGTTTGTGGAGGTAGATATGTGAAGGTAAGGAGTGTAAAACTCTCTCTCTCTCTCTCTCTCTCTCCATGCCCACAACTAGTTATATCATAAATCACACATAGTAACATGTACAAAGATGTGTATACAGTCATCATGCAGTAGCATATTAATGTCAATTGGTCAGCGACCAACGTTTATGCATGACAGAAAAACTCCTTCCAACAAAAGGCATTGCTTTCCACCTTTCATACTTTTTGGGCTGAACTTCAAATCTTGTCATTGTTGTTGCTTCATATATATATATATATATATATATATATATATATATATATATATAT